>OX393554.1:83492288-83684788 GCA_947650365.1 Chamaelirium japonicum
AGTTCTCATGCGGGCACGGGCAAAGCGGACAATAACTTATGTGTCTGGGGCGGGTGTTACAGAATAGTATCAGAGCCCGTTCTCCTCGCTATGGGGGGGTCTAACCCTACACGTGGAGTGTAGCCCTTAAGGGGCATGGATTGTGACGACCAAGATCCAATAGGCTAAGAGCCAACAGCAAAGATTCCTAAGGCTTTGATGCCAAGATGGGTGAGGTGAGATGTCCAAGGCTACCGAGTTAGTCCCACACCGCCTAGAGAGAAGGAAATCCTGAGCTACTTATATAATTTCCCCTCCAAAACATAGAAGATGATGTATGCGCAGAAAAAGATCATGATCGTCTTTATTGCAAACACATGAAGATTACAGATGCCGGGACCCGAGGACTCGGGGGTGGTGAGCCGGGTGCGGCAAATATTTATCAGGAGATTATGGGAGAGATCCTCTGGAGGGTCCCTTTGATATGCATCTCCACGTGGTATTCGTGCGAGAGCTCTGAAGGGGTTGCCCAGGACAGAGGTCTTTACAGGATGAGGGTTCTTTGAGAGGCTAAGGAATATTCGTCGTTGCTTTTGTCCCTTCCGTGCTTCGCGCTTTCTCGGCTAGGGGTTTTCGACTTCGTTTCCTGGTCTTCATATCTTCCTCGATCCTTGTTAGACCTCTGCGTCCTTGATCGTCGGTTCACGGCATCGATTGTGCATTTGGCGTCGGCTTTAGCTTTGGCTTTCGGCTTGGGCTTGGCTTTGGTGTGGCTCTGGCTTTTGCTTTGCTTTGGCGCTTACGCTTGGACGTAGACGGGGGGAGGCTTGCGATGCTTTCGTTCTTTCGGACTTCGCATCGTATCGGCTAGAACGTGCGGTGCTTTTGCTCGTGACCAGCGTAGTCGCTTGGCTTTGGCACTTGTGTTGCTTTGGCGCGGGCTTTACCGGGACTTTGGCTTTGGCTTCTTGCATGGGCTTTTCCTTTGGCATCGACTCGATCTTTCTTCTCGAACGGTGGTGACTACTTCTTCAAGGCTTCTAGCTTCCTCGATGATTTAGGTGTCGGCTAGACTTTTCTTCTTCTCCGGGCTTCTTTGGCATGATCGGATTCGAAGGATTCCTTTGAATACGGCAGGGGTGGCACCGATCTTCGTGTGATGGTTGTAGCGTCGACTTTGCTTTGAAGACGACGGGTGTAGCGACGCTTCGGGTGTTCCTCTTCAAGCTTTCTTCTTCATGGATGGAGTGGACGTTTGTCGAAGGCGACGGGTGAGGACGCTTCGGTCTTCTTCTCCGGGCTTTTGGGATTGATCAGAGTCTAAGGCTTGTTGGAGATGACAGGGTGGTGCCACTCTGATCTTCTTCTCTGGCCTTTGCTTCTGGCGTCTTCGGAGTCAAAGGGTTCTTCTTTTTTGAGCTTTCTTCTTCGTGCACGGAGTCGAAGGCTTGATCTTCTTGTGCAAGGATCTTCACGTTGATGAGGGCTTTTAATGGAGTAAGCCGATCCCGAAGGGATAGGCTTGCCCGTGCCTCGTGAAGCCTTGGGTCGATAAAGAGCGCGTCTCCTCTTCTGCAGAGCTTCCTCGCTTCGTCTTCAGCTTCCGACCTCTGACCCCTTCGACCTCTTAAGCCTTCCCCCCTCTCCCTCTATTTATAGGTGAAGGGGGGAGGGGAGAGATATGGGGAGTTTCATTTTGACTCCCTTTAATATCTCCCTCATAATTATCCAAGATTTATTTTTCAATTGAAGAGAGGAATAAACCTTTATCTGTTTTCCTTTTCTGGCGGGATAATTATGGCTGAATCTTGCACATGAAATCGATGGCGACCTGGCTTTTCTTCTTGTCCGTCGGATCGAGGGATTGGCGCAGACCCACGCATAAGTAGACGTCATACGCAACCTCCCCCCGCGCATGGCGGTCTTTCTTTCCTTTTTCTTCTTTTCTTTCCTTTTCTTTCTTTCTTTTCTTTCCTTTTCTTTCTTTCTTTTCTTTCTCTTTCTTTTCCTTGCATGGCCGGCCTCCCCCTACCCACGGGTAGGGGGCTCGGGTTTCAAGAAGGGGGGCCGGGTGGGCCCCACTTGGGGATGGGCCCACTCGGCCTCTTGTTTGGCGCGGGTCGGGTCCGGGTGTGTGTCAGGTTTGCATCCGCATATGTGCATGCAAGTCGGGTCCGAGCCTGAGTGTATGTCGAGTTTGCCTCTGCATAGATGCATGCGAGTCGGGTTCGTGTTAGACACAATTTGTGTGTCTACAAGTGCCCCCTCAAGGATGAGTGCGCTGGTGGGAACGTGTAGGGTTTGGACATGTAGAGCACTTGTCCTTGATTCCTTTTGTGGACGGGGTTGGGGGCTTATTTAAGGACCCCTACCCTCTTCATCCACTACCTTGCTCTTGTGAAGACTCTGTCAGCTTTTGGAGACCACCGTCGGAAGAGTGCTGCCTGGGGTTGCACACGACTTGCTCCGTCTTCCCGGTGTCGCCTCTTTCGTCGGTGACGGCGGCGATGGTGCGCGACTTGAAGATTGTTGTGAAGGCGGGTTCGAAGCGATGGGGCGACGATGACCGTGGCGAGGAGGACGGAGGAGCGAGGCCGAGGCGTTGACCGCCTTCGCCGCCTTCTTCTTCCTCTTTCTTCTTTTTCTTCTTCTTCTTCTTCTTCCCTTTTTTTCGTTTTCTTTTTCTTTCTTTCTTCCTCTGGTTCCTCTGCGGAGGTAGCGATGGCAGTGGCAGCGTCGGCCAGGGCTGCGGTGGCCCAGCGGCAGCAGCGGTGGCGCATGGCGCGTGGGACGGCAGCAGTAAGGTCGGCGGCCGGGCGCGGGGCCAGCGGTGTGCGGGCGAGCGGTGGTGCTCGGAGCCAGCGGCGGCCAGGGCTGTGCGGGTCCGCAGTCGGACGGGCGACGGGCGGTGTGCAGGCACGGGCGCAGCGGGGCGGCGGTAGCAAGATCGACGGTCGAGCGTGGGGCCAGCGGCGGGCGGCGCACGGGCGCGAGCGAGCGGCGCGCGGGCGAGCGGCGGGCGATGGCCGGGCGCGGGGCCAGTAGCGCGCAACGGTGGCCTCGGGCGCGGGCCCCGACCCGGGCGCCCCGATCGTATAGGAGATGAAGGAGGGGGCGGCTGCGGGCCCCTCCCTTCTCTTTGCTGTTGGCTTACTATTGGGGGAAAGGGGCGCCCCCCCCCTCCCCTTGTTTCTCTTGTCCGGGTTTTGGTGGGAAGAAGTTGTGGGTCCCGGCCGGCTGCTACTGCTGTGCCCCTCTTTTTCTTTCTTTTTCCTTTTTTTTTTTGAAGCCTTTGTATCCTGCCTTGCCGGTCGGGTGCGGAGAACAGCAGCGGCGGCAGTGGGATGCACGGACGGTGTTGTTGGTTGTGGGCTCACTGGGGGGTGACATAGAATGGCGCAATGGCAGGCGGCCGGCACAGGTGGTGTCGGCACGGGTAGTGTATGGACACCGCACGGCGGAGGGGTAGTTGGCCGGTACGGGCGGCGCGTGGACCCCGGGAGTGCAGTGCGAAGGCCAAGGTGTAGTGGCGACGTAACTTTGAGTCGCGCGGCCTCGGTTGGGTTAGAGAAGGAACGCAATGGCGTGAGCCGGGCGGTCCTCCTAACAGAGGACTATGGGCCCCTTGGGTTTGAACCCCTTTTTTTTCAGCTTTCCCTTGCTTGTTTTGACTTGCTTCTCTTCGTATCCCTTCAAGGTTCGAGTTTTTGAGGGTTTGACTTCACCGGGGTGGATAGCTGAGGACTTCTCCGATGGGAGTAGGTGCCTTCGCTTCCCCCTTACTAGGGTGTACCGCTACCATAACTCGAGGAAGGAAGACCTTCTGTCATTGCTCTGGATTTTTATCCACGAGAGCATCACAGAGGATGGAGTCACCGATGCGACTTGCGGGATGCCGAAACTGAGCGAGAAAGTCTATACCGACGAGGTGATATCCACGAAGCTCCTTCGTTCAAGCTTGAGTACACCTTTTCACCATTGTGATGAAGATTTCGTGCCCACACCGGTAGTTGCTTCGAAGATCTGTTCCCACTTGATCCGATGGGGTACCAACTCCTGACCTCGAGGGGACGTCCAGTACTTTTGTGATTTTTGTGAATGGATGAGCGAGCTTTCCATTGGGGTGGAACCTGAGATGAAGCCGTTGGCTAAGTTTCTAGTGTCTGCTTATCGAGAATATAGCTGTCTTGAGGGGATGTATCGTGCTCTTTGTGAACTCTGGTGCCCAGCTACTAACAATTTTCTTACTGGAGTAGGAGAAATAGGGATCTCCCTCCGTGACGTCAACATCGTTTCTGGATGCCCTGAAGTGTGGAATTATTATCGAGAAGAGGTGCCAGCTTTGAAGGACTTGCTAGACAACAGCTTTGCCCCGAGCTCCTGCCTTCTTTTGTTCAAGGCGTACGCCGTCATAATAGCGCTTGATCGGGGTCGAAGGCTTGTTGGAGATGACAGGGTGGTGTCTCTCCAATCTTCTCCTCCGGCCTTTGCTTCTGGCGTCTTTGGAGTCGAACAGTTCTTCTTCTCCGAGCTTTCTTCTTCGTGCATGGATTCAAAGGCTTGATCTTCTTGTGCAAGGGTCTTCACGTTGATGAGGGCTTTCAATGGACTAAGTCGGTCCCAAAGGGATAGGCTTGCCCGTGCCTCGTGAAGCCTTGGGTCGATAAAGAGTGTGTCTCCTCTTCTGCAGAGCTTCCTCGCTTTGTCTTCAGCTTCCGACCTCTGACCCCTTCGACCTCTTAAGCCTTCCCCTCCCCCTCTATTTATAGGTGAAGGGGGGAGGGGATAGATATGGGGAGTTTCATTTTGAATCCCTTTAATATCTCCCTCATAATTACCCAAGATTTATTTTTCAATTGAAGAGAGGAATAAACCTTTATTTGCTTTCCTTTTCGGACGGGGTAATTATGGCTGAATCTTGCACATAAAATCGATGGCGACCCGGCTCTTCTTCTTGTCCGTCGGATCGAGGGATCGACGCAGATCCACGCGTAAGTAGACGTCATACGCAATCTCCCCCCGCGTATGGCGGTCTTTCTTTCCTTTTTCTTCTTTTCTTTCCTTTTCTTTCTTTCTTTTCTTTCATTTTCTTTCTTTCTTTTCTTTCCTTTTCTTTCTTTCTTTTCTTTCTCTTTCTTTTCCTTGCATGGTCGACCTCCCCCTACCCGCGGGTAGGGGGCTCGAGTTTCAAGAAGGGGGGCCGGGTGGGCCCCACATGGGGATGGGCCCACCCGGCCTCTTGTTTGGCGCAGGTCAGGTCTGGGTGTGTGTCAGGTTTGCATCCGCATATGTGCATGCAAGTCGGGTCCGGGCCCGAGTGTATGTCGGTTTGCCTCCGCATAGATGCATGCGAGTCAAGTTCTGGTTAGACACAATTTGTGTGTCTACAGATGCATTTTAAAAACCGTGCGTCGCTACGGATTTCGTAAGAACTCTATAGTTAAACGTACTCGGGCGAGAGTAGTACCAAGATTGGTGACCCCTTGGGCAGTTCTCGATCACACCCGTTGGGTGGTTGATGTCAACCTTACCCAAGTCTCTGAGCAACTGAGCGGCGCCAACAGGAACATCTGCAAGCAATACAAAAGTTCAACAGTTAGAATCTCGAATGTCAAAAGCAATGCAGTCAAGAAGAGAAGTTGGCAGGAATGTACCTGTGGCATCGGCTCGAGACGCTTCGGCCTTGCCCTTCCCCCGATCGGAACTCTTACCCCCGGGGGGTCGACCTTTCCTTCACGGGGGATACCTCAGGAGGAGGTTTGGGTGTCCCAGCCTCCACATGACTTCCTCCCTCCCTTTGCAAAGGGGAAGGAATATCGCGAGGATGAGTAATCTCCCCTTCCTCGTGGCGCTCGCTGGCTAGTTGAATGGTGGCCATAAGGGCAGCTGTCTCCTCTGCCATCTGGGCAGCCGAAGGACGGAGAGCAGGCGGAGGTTGCTCAACCTCCAACCCGCTGCTCGTCGAGGCGCCCTCTAGGCGAGGGACACTCGGGGGCACTTGGTCAAGGGGAGTGGGGCTGCTTGCAACCACATCACTCCCCGAGTACTTTATTCTGATGCACGTCGGGCGCTTCAGTTCTTCGAAGTGATAGGTGGGCAACACTCTCTTGTCGTCGCCCACCGTATCCATAACATCCTCCATCCGACAGGCCTTAGCCTCGTCGATGGGGGTGGGCGAAACTTCCACCTCGCCACCATCTCCTCCTTCGCCTCCTTCGCCTCCTCCACTTTCCTCCTCGTCATCACCACCACCACATTCGCCATCATCAGCGTCGTCTTCATCCTCCTCCTCCTCTTCTTCTTCTCCTTCTCCTTCTTCTTCTTCTTCTCCTTCTCCTTCTTCTTCTTCTTCTTCTTCTTCGTCTCCTCCTCCTTTCTTCTCCTCTTCTTCTTTCTTCTTCTCTTCCTCTTTCTTCTCCTCCTTGAAGACCCTCCTCTTCTTCACCTGACCCCTACGGGTCACCACCAGCTTCTCCTCCATCGGTAAGCGGTGCCTCGCCCCGTACACCTTCTTCTCTACTCGGACGGCTCTGACTATCTTGCCCGATTGAGGATCCTCATCATAATCGGAATATAAGACATCATGGTCCTCGTACCTGGCCTGCAGCCTGTAGAAGAGGTTGGCATTGCCGTGCCGGACCGGGCAGTTCGAAAACTGCTTCCACGATCGGGTACCGCAAGTCAACTCTAGAAAAAGGTTGTCGAGGGCCCCGACTCGATCCGATGACCAAGCAAAGACCCCTCCTGCAGTTTACATATCAACCTCTTTGTGTACCTGAGAACGAGGAGTCTTAGGCACAGAAAGGGGAGTCCATACCCCAGCAACGGAAATCGGCCAGTCGGTGTACAGCTTGTCGGAGGGTACGGTGTCGATGATTGGGCGGAGCACGGAGCGCGGAGATGCCAGTTAGGTTGAAGAAAGGGCTGTCCTTCCTCGGAACCCACTTATAGTGGTAGAAGAAGTACCCCAACTCTATCCTGGCCACTTCACCTTCAGGGATGCTGGAGTAGCACGCCCTGAGCTCCTCCTGGAAGTCCGACTCCACCCGGCAGAATCCATAGATTATCCTCCATGCATTCCCCGATATCTGTCCCGGGCAAAGCCCCTAGGTGTTCAGCAACCGGGCAGCGAACGGCAGCAGAGGGAGGCGCAGCCCGCAGTTTAGCTGGTCGATGGTGACCACCGTCCCCATCACTTGCTCCTTACTGGAGAGCCCTGTGAAGACAGTCCGCTTGTCGATCCTGAAAGCGGATTGGACTCCTGCCAGAGCTGGTCGGTGTTTCCCCTCTGTGAAGTAGGCGAGCAACTTCTGCCACTTAGCCCTCTTCACATCAGTGAGCTTGCCGCCGACGTTATATTCAAAGACGGGTTCCTCCGACAACGGCATCAGGGGCCCCAGGATGAAGCTGGCCTTCGCGATGTGCTTGGGCCTTGAAGGTGCAGAAGCAAACCCCACTCCCATGTGCCTCTTACCAAGCACACCAAGGGTATCTTTGCCCTTGCCCCATCCGATAGGTTTGGGCGACACCAGAGCTTTCTCCTTCCCCACCCTCTTGGATGGGACCACGTTATTAATCTTCATGCTGCTGGAAGATGCCATTTCGACCGATCGGGAAAGCACAGAGAGCAGGGAACTCGGGAGCAAAAGGTTCTGGACTCAAAATTTTTTTGAAAGCGTAAGGAAAAAATGAAATCCATAAAGAGCTTATAAACCCCGGAGAAACTGGCACGAAAACCGAAAAGACATGTGGCATCATCAGGTCAAAAGCCATGTTTTTAGAAGGGACACGTGGCGTCAATCCGAAGGAAGTACTCTTCCAGGCGAACCGTCAAAACCAGACGAAACGTCGAAACAGATGAACCGCCGGTCCAAGCGAATCGCCAGTTCAGAAGAATCACCGATCCATGTGAATCACCGGCTTAAGCAAAACAACGAAACTGAAGAAACTACCGCTCTAGATCACCTCAACCTCAATTGCCGTTCAAAGACTTTACCCGTTCGACAAGCAGATGAACCGCTGGTCCAAGCGAACCGCCAGTTCAGAAGAATCACTGATCCATGTGAATCACCGGCTTAAGCAAAACAACGAAACTGAAAAAACTACCGCTCCATATCACCTCAACCTCAATTGCCGTTCAAAGACTTTACCCGTTCGACAAGCAGACGATCGGGTAATTTTCCAAAGGATCGGGCAGAAAACAGGCTCTTTTGCCCGATTGCCTCAACCTCCACCGGTCGAATTTAACTGATCGGTTAAACTTGACCGATCAGATAGATTCAACCGATCGCTTTGATTTCTACTGGATCGGGCAAAGTACTTAGGTTTTTGCTCGATCGCCTCAACCTCCACCGGTTGAATTTAACGGATCGGTAAAACTTGACTGATCGGATATATTCAACCGATCGACTCATTTTTTACTGGATCGGGCAAAATACTTAGGTTTTTGCCCGATCGCCTCAATCTCCACCGGTTGAATTTAACCGATCGGTCAAACTTGACCGATCGGATAGATTCAACCGATCAGTCAACTTTCTACTGGATCGGTCAAAAAAATATTTTTTGACTGATTGCCTCGACCTCCACCGGTTGAATTTAACCGATCGGTCAACTTTGACCGATCGGATAAAATCAACCGATCGGTCGAGTTTCTACTGGATCGGGCAAAAAACTATGTTTTTTGACCGATCGTCTCGACCTCCACCGGTTGAATTTAACCGATCGGTCAACTTTGACCGATCGGCCAAATTCAACTGATCAGTCGACTTTCTACTGGATCGGACAAAAAACTATGTTTTTTGACCGATCGCCTCGACCTTCATCGGTTGAATTTAACCGTTCGGTCAAGTTTGACCGATCGGTCAAATTCAACCGATCGGTCAAATTCAACCGATCGGTCAACTTTCTACTAGATCAGGCAAAAAACTATGTTTTTTGAACGATCGCCTCGACCTCCACCGGTTGAATTTAACCGATCGGTCAACTTTGACCGATCGGTCAAATTCAACCGATCGATCAAGTTTCTACTGGATCGGGCAAAATACTTAGGTTTTTGCCCGATCGCCTAAACCTCCACCGGTTGAATTTAACCGATCGATCAACTTTGACCGATCGGATAGATTCAACCGATCAGTTCGATTTCTACTGGATCGGGCAAAAAACTATATTTTTGACCGATCGCCTCGACCTCTACCGGTTGAATTTAACCGATCGGTCAAATTCAACCGATCAATCAAGTTTTTACTGGATCGGGCAAAAAACTATGTTTTTTGACCGATCGTCTCGACCTCCATCGGTTGAATTTAACCGATCGGTCAACTTTGACCGATCGATCAAATTTAACCGATCGGTCAACTTTGACCGATCGATCAAATTCAACCGATCGGTCAAGTTTCTACTGGATCAGGCAAAAAACTATGTTTTTGACCGATCGCCTTGACCTCCACTGGTTGAATTTAACCGATCGGTCAAATTCAACCGATCGATCAAGTTTCTACTGGATCGGGCAAAAACCTATGTTTTAAGACCGATCGCCTCGACCTCCACCGGTTAAATTTAACCGATCGGTCAAATTCAACCGATCGGTCAAGTTTCTACTGGATCGGGCAAAAAACTATATTTTTTGACTGATCGTCTCGACCTCCACCGGTTGAATTTAACCGATCGGTCAACTTTGACCGATCGGTCAAATTCAACCGATCGATCAAGTTTCTACTGGATCGAGCAAAAAACTATGTTTTTTGATCGATCGCCTCGACCTCCACCGGTTGAATTTAACTGATCGGTCGAATTCAACCGATCGGTCCGAATTGACCGATCAGTCCATCAGCACCGACACTCAAGAAATTTTTGCACTCGTGACAAGGGGGTTGTTACTTTTGCACCAAGAATCCAAGCCAGCCAGGATGACCTCTAGCTAACTTGGAGGGGGTAACTATGGGTGCAAATTCTGGCAAGAAGCCTACAGATAGCAGAACCCACTAGCCCTGCCTGGTGGGCCCACAGAGACTACCGAGGGACCCACTAACCCTGCCTAGCAGGCCTACGGAGACTACCGCAGGACCCGCCAGCCCTGCCTGGCGGGTCCACAGAGATTACCGTGGGACCCACTAGCCCTACCTGGTGGGCCTACAGAGACTACCACGGGACCCACTAGCCCTGCCTGGTGGGCCCACAGAGACTAACACGGGATCCACTAGTCCTGCCTAGTAGGCCCACAGAGACTACCATGGGACCCACTAGCCCTGCCTGGTGGGCCTAC
The DNA here is from genome assembly GCA_947650365.1 of Chamaelirium japonicum. Lineage (NCBI taxonomy): Eukaryota > Viridiplantae > Streptophyta > Magnoliopsida > Liliales > Melanthiaceae > Chamaelirium > Chamaelirium japonicum. Next base: position 83,502,529 of record OX393554.1, read on the forward strand.
AGAGACTACCGCGGGACCCACTAGCCCTGCCTGGTGGGCCCACAGAGACTACCACGGGACCCACTAGCCCTGCCTAGTAGGTCCACAGAGACAATGACGGGACCCACCAGCCCTGCCTGTGGAATCCCTAGAGACGACAGCGGTACCCACCAACCCTGCCTAGGGGATCCCCCAGATATGATAGCAGAAATCACCATTTGCCCCAGATTTCCTCCCAAAAAATCCTATAAATAGCAGAGTCTTCAAGTAAAAAAGGATCCTAGTTCAAAATCCAGAGCCAGAACCAAAATCTGAATTCTGATTCCAGAAACCAGAGCTCTGGTATTCCAGCTTTCAATCCTTCAATTCTCCTCAATCTTCTTCTTGTCTCTGAAGAGTTCGAAGAGGTCAGTGATACTCGGCCTGTCGAGGTCACTTCAAGCAAAGTGTTAGTGAATTCGGGTTGCTCCCTATAGCACGGAGACGTAGGCTTCGGCTGAACTCCGAGATCACCTGTTGTGTCAATCTTCTCTGTTTGCATATCGAAAGCGCTAACTCAAAGTGACCGAGGCATCGACCTTCGGAGCCATCTTTCAATCAAAGAACTACCATTCAACTTCAATTGACTGGTGGAGTGAAGTCTTCGGATCGGCACGAAGATTTTCCCCCACACTACCCATAGTGAAAGCGAAGATCGAGATGCACCTCCAGCCATAACGAACCGAGTGATGAACCGCAGGTAGATGGCTCCTCGATGCGATGCGTCACCCACGTAGTCGAATCCTCTTCGTTCTCCTCACACCATCGTCGTCGCACGATCGGAAGAGAAGGGAGGAGAGGGAGAGGTATTTCTGGTTTAGTTCTTGGCCGTCAAGAGACTAGATGACATCAGACAGATACCTAATAGATGGAAGGCATCTTATTTATAACTAAACCTGGACACCATCTCAAAACCTTAATAACCGGAATCAATCTAATAATCATCCACTGGATTGATCTAAGGACTAGGACTCATCACTTAACCACATCATTAACGGGTACAGCGTTAGTTAAGACCTATTAGGTTTTAAACCCAAAAGCCCATGGTGGGTTTGTATCAGGCCATCCTCATGCCGTAAGTGGCTAACCCAACGCTTGGCAGTTCATGAGTCTCGGCCCAGTCAGATCCGGCCTGCTCCGAATTTCTTAGAACATATATAAGTTTTGGATGAAGGAGTGGATGATATGGTTGGTTGAGTTGGATGGATGAGGTAGTTGGTTTGGATGAAGTTAGACAGAGATGATGAAAAACCATATCTCTATCTCCGCAGGGAAAAGATGTGCATGTGGGGAGCGGCTGATCCCACTTTGGAATTTTTTGTTTTTTTTTGGGTACATAGAGCCCACTTGGGATTTGGCTTTGTTTTGAAGCAAGATGCAATTACAGAGAAAGAGAGACCCAGTGTTGGGCGACATGCTGGGCCGTAGCATATAAAATTTCGGTAAGTATATAAGAAGCTATAGATTTTTTAAAGTGAAAAAAATAAATCCTAAAAAAAATTATTTTAAAATCCTGATGAAAATGGGAGCCTATGTTTAGCGTGTACAAAACCTAGGCCTGTCAAAGGGCAGGGCTTGGGCAGGGTTGGGGTCAAATCAAGCCCGGCCCTTTGTTTTAGGAGGTAGGCCCTAGCCTGCCCTAACTCTTCAAAGCCAGAAAAATGATGGGCCCTATCTCGACCCTTCAAGGGCTAGGGCTGGGCCAGGGCTGATCAAGGACCAAATTGATATCAGTAAGATAAGGATTATCGATATATCTATTTATTCAGTTAAGTCATTAAGGAAGGGTTAAAAAATAATTTTTTCCTAAACTACTCTTATGCTAGTGCCTTTAGGCTTTTGGCATTCATTTATAACCTCACTCATTTATTCGTGCTTGAGGCTGATAATACGGCTTGAAAAGTAGTATAAGTCTTATGAGTGTTATATAATACTTTTAATACTAATATATCCAGACTTGATAACTCCAATTCGTATATGGTTATAGTGAGTGATCGATTAATTACTGATTAGTTCCCAGGGCCGGGCCGAGCCGAGCAGGATATCCTCTCCAAAGGGGCAGATTGACAGGCCTAATAGAGCCTATTCTTAAGGGCAAATAAGACTTTTGAACTTTTACCAAATCAAGTGGCTTACTTGGGGCATATAGAAGGTGAGATCTAGATCATAGATTTTATATATATAAATAATGAAAGAATAAAATAACTCAGGCTTCCGCTTAGACATTGGCCCTAACCATATGCAGCCCATAACTTGTTTGGGCTTTGACTGTTCGAACTAGCTCGGTACAAAGCCCAAGCTAGCCCCGTCCAAATCGGGCCAAAATCAGGAGCGGCCTGATTGGCCTCAGGCTGGTCCAGGGCTATTGGCACCCATACGTGTAACTGGTGGGAGATCTCCATCATTCCATTACCAAAGGGCGGGAATTCTGAAATCGAGAGGGGGCTAATGGAGGACGAGGAAGACGAGGCCCTGTCGCGAATCGTCTCCGAGCTCGAAGCCCTCCACGACGACGACCAGATCCCCTTCTCCGATGCCGCCCTCCTCGACCTCCAATCCCTCGCCGACTGCGGAGGGGCCGACCGCCTCTGGGACCACCTCGCCTCCCGGAACCGTCCCCCCTCATCCCTCGTACGCCCGATCTCCGCTGCCATGGACTCCGCTACCCCCCGTCCCTCCCTCCTGGCCTCCGCTGCCTACCTCTCCCTTCTCCTCTCACCCTCTTCCCCCGTCTACACCCTCTTCACCCCCCTCGCCTTCCTCTCCCTCCTCCGCGCCCTCCGCCGCTCCCTCAAACCCCGACATCCCGCCTCCTCCGACTCCCCTCCTCCCTCCTCCGACCCCCAGGACCCGCCCCGCGCCAAGAAGGGCCGCAAGCGCAAGGACGCCAGGCCCCCCCGCGATGACGGACCCTCCGCCGACCACCACCGGTGCGAAGACGCCGGAGATCTGCTGCTGTGCGTACTCAAGCTGCTCGAATCCGTGCTCGGCCGGATCTGCCTGGACGGCTCCCAGGACGCCCTCAAGTCCCTGGTGGATACAGTCGCTAGGATCCTGGACTCCACTTCCGGACGCCACCACCTCTCCGACCTTTGCTTCCGGATACTCCACGTAGTGATCTCAAGGCCCGAGCACGGCAATCAGGCTGTCTCGTCTGTCGAGGTGCTGCGATCGCTGGCCCCTGCGGTCCTGTCTCCAGCCAAATCTCTGGCACGGACCTCCGCTCTAGGGTTTGTCACCCGCCGGATGGTACCTTTGGGCAGGGAGAATGATGGGGTTAGGAATGCTCTGATCTACCTCCCAAGGTTCCTTGCCATGAAGGCACCGGAGAAGTCCGAGCCTCGAGCTTGCGCTGTTGACGGGATCTTGGAGATCGTTCGGGCAATTGGGCAAGAGGACCAAGTCGGGTTTGCAGATTTTGCGGTGAAGATGACGCAGGGGGAGGCAAAGCTTAGATTATTGGCTGTCGATCTCATTCTAGGGCTTCTGACATCGTTGCCGGATCCTCTTGGAGTGAAGGATTCGGAGGAGGAGATTATGAATCACTGGGGGATAAAATGCTTTAAATCCTTGCAACAGCGCTGCTCTGATTCCGTTGGAGGAATCCGAGCTCGGGCCTTAACAAACCTTGCTCAAGTGGTTGGGTACTTCTCCGGGGATGCGATGAATATTGCCCGGCTGAGGGATGCTGGTGCATTTGGTAATACCAGCTTCAGTGAGCTGCTGAGGAGGCGGTGCGTGGATGAGAAGGCAGCTGTGAGGAAGGCCGCACTCCTTCTCATCACGAGATCGACAGCTCTGATTGGCAGGCCCATTGACGAGGTGGTCCTCCGGACAATGGGGTCCGCCTGCTCCGACCCGCTCGTCAGCATCCGGAAGGCTGCACTCGCAGCTCTATCAGAGGTATCAGTTTCCGGTTACTACATCTTTAAGGTATCTGCCTTTGTATAGTTTCATGATTTTTGTCGTTGGGTTCTTTTGGGGTGAATTGGTAGGTTTTCAGAAGATTTCCGGATGCTAGTGTGGTCAAAGAATGGCTTCATGCTGTACCACCCTTGATCGTAGACAACGAAACGAGCATTCAAGAGGAATGTGAATGTCTTTTTCTTGAATTGGTGTTGGATCGAATCTCTCAGGTTGCGAAATTGAGCTCGAGTAACGAAGCCACGGATTTGGAATCTATATTCCCTGAAGGGGTATTGACTTTGATGAAAGGAATTTGCGATGGTGAGGTGGCGCCCTGTGTAAGGAAGATATGCACGAGCCTTGGCAAGAAGAAAAAAATTAAGGATTCTATTGCTAGGTCGCTTCAGAACATCATAACGACCTCCGAATCCTTATGGTTGAGAGGTTCTGTTCCTATAGAAAATTGGACGGCCCCTCCTGGCGCATGGCAGCTTCTGTCTGAGGTCTCCTTGTTCACATCCAAGGCAGTTGATTGGAAGTTCCTCCATCACCACTGGCAGCTCCTTGACAAGGCCAAGACCGACCTAGAAGAAGAGAAATGTGAAGTGTTTGATGGATTAGAGCACAACTCTATGTCATGGGCTGGAGATCGTGTTTCCCTTTTGGTAACAATTTCCAATGTGTCCATGGAGCTACCCCCTGAACCTGCTGCTGACTTGGCCCACAACTTGCTTAAACGAATTGAGGATTTTAACATGCACTTAAGTGAGGTAACCATCAAATGGTTCACAATTGTCATGCTATTATTATGTTATAATGCCCACTGAAATCAGCATTTTTTTGGACTTAAACTTCTGACTATAGGATCCCAATGTTATAATGCCGCTGAAATCATCATTTTACTATGTCTGTGGATCCTGAAGTGAACTGTGGTTCAAGTTATCCTAATACTAGGACATTCATATAAGCAAGTTCTTAGAACTAGTTAGGTGCATGCTATGATAGATGTGACACTGGATAGGAACTGACAGAGATACACTATTTATAATGGTCAACCTCGATTATGTCTAGATAAAGACCTTTTTCTTAAAGATGATTTTCAGTTGCACTTTTAACACCATTGATTTAGTAGGATTTGTTTACTGGCTTCATGCTTTGTATTTGGCGATGATGTTGATGTTTTGTTTGTTCTTTCTGCATGCTAATAGGTTGATGCTCATGTAAAAGCTCTCAGAACTTTATGCAAGCGAAAGGCTACAAATCCTGAGGAGGGCAATGCTCTCATACTGAAATGGGTGCATCAGTTGCTCTCTAAAGCTTTGAAGATTCTCGACAAGACTGTCTCAGAGGTCTCAGAAACTGGCAAAGTCAATAGCTTTTTAAGTCCTCAAAATCGAAGGAGAAAAGGAAAGGCATCGAAATCAATAGTGCAAGCTGTAACTGCAGTCTTCACCATTGGTTCGTTGATTCTGGTTTGCCCATCTGCGGATTTGCAGGGCATTATTCCTTTGTTGCAAACCATCATAACATCAGGAAACACCGAGACAAAACCAACAAAACTTGCAGGCTTGACAATTTCAATTAGAGAGATGGCCCCTTCTATGTACATCCAATCCTGGGTGACAATGGGAAAAATTTGCCTTGTAGATGCTAAACTAGCGAAGTGCTACATTCCTCTCTTTGTGCAGGTTTGGAATTTAAAAAGCAATTACTTATGGTCTGTTTTTTTGTATGCTGCGAGTAAACTATTGTTTAATGGTGCTTCAGGAGCTTGAGAAGAGCGACTACGCTGCTGTTCGCAACAATATCATGGTGATGATGGCAGATTTTTGTGTTCGGTACACTGCTTTAGTGGATTGGTATAGTTCTTGTGACTGGAGCACTGGATAATTTCTTTTTATACATGCCTGTTTGCACTTGTTCTTATTGTAGATATGGTATGGGTAAGGAAAATCTCCTTAAATTAAACACTTAAGGATTTTAAGTCATGTGAATTTGGTGTACAATTCAGCCAATCACCCTGTACCCCGTTACAAACATATTGCCTATTTTGTAATGGTCACCACCATGGAAAGTGATATGTTTTAAGATTGGTGTCAATAAGCACGTCTCTTAACACGTTTTTGACATTTTTTTTAATGTATTCTGAGCTAGTTTTTCTGCATATATAATTACCTTTTTCTTCCCAAATCCATGAAACTAATAGTTTAATTATGCAAATCAAGATGGAGGAGTTTCCTAGATATTTTAAGGTTACTACTTCAATTAGGATTTCTAATTTGTATCGATTTTCCAGTTCACAAGGATTGTTGTTTGGAATAACTTCCTAACAATGATTCATAATAGAATTCCTACTAAAATAGGATTCTTTGAAGAGACAGGATTCCTACTCAACACAGATTCCTTGATGAATCAGAGTTCTAAATAATTCCTAAATGGTATAGGATTTGTAGTTAATAAATGATTCCTTGATGAAGTCATTGAGTTTATTTCAGTATTAGAATTTTTTTGGTATGTTGTTTTGATTTAATTCTCATTTCTCAGACCTATTTTTGGATTAGTTATTAAAGTGAGTTTAAGCGTCTTATTCTGGTACTAGGTGTTTAGATGAGTCGTACTTTAGTTATATATTAGGATTGAGTTTGGAGTTGGTGTAATGAGTGTGTAATGTAAAGGAAGCTACTAATTGACATTGGTGTAGGAATTCTTTTTTTCTTTCTCCAAAAAGGGTTGATGCATTCTTTTCATGGTGATGACTCGATTGTTAGTAATAATCAATCAATGGAGGTTGTGAACTCCATGAAACACTAAGTTCTGAATTTTAGGCCTTATACGATGGTATGAACTTCAGCGTGGTAATCTCCTCTATTGATTAGTGTCTTCTTCTCAAATCTCTTACTTGGGTTGTCCTGCATCATTTATGTTGTAGTGTGAATGTACTAATGTGTTCAAACGGTAAACATCCTTGACAGATTGGTTTTCATCTTTATAATTCTTTGCTAGTTAGTGTTTTCTTCCAGAGATCTCTTAACTAAACCCTCAAAATCCGCATCAAATCTTAGATTTCTAAGTGCTAACCCTATCATCTCTTATAGGTTTTTCATATTGATTCTCATCTGTAAAGGTCTCTTTGACCCAAATACCAGACTTACAAAAAAAAATTCCAGCAAATGCAAACTTTGATTCATTCTCATCTCTACTCATAGAACCATAATTTGATCTCTAGAAAGTTAACCCCTACGTCTAACGGTCTAACCCCCACCTTCCTAATTTAGGTTTCTCATGTCACACCTTCCTAGTTCAAATATACCCAAAACTTGATCTGAGATCACACAGGAATTTCCTTAACTTTTCATTAAGTTGCTATAAGCGTTGATCTTGCCTTGTCCATTCTTCTTGCATCAATCTTCTTATCAGAGCTTCTGATGTCATATTACTCTTGGGAGTTTGTGGGTTTTGTATTGATATCACTCTAGTTGTTCTGAATTATCATCACTTAAGATAATCGTTGGATAATTTTGAGGGACTCTGTATCTCGTGGTTAGTCCTACATCATTTTTTGTTATAATGTGAATGTACTAATGCGTTCCAAATGGTATACATACTTGACATGAATTTTTTTCCTTCATGTTTAGATATATACGCTTAGCTTTTTATGTTAGTTGAATTTACAGTTACATTCCCAAGATTACTAGTTCATTGCGTGATCCTTGCGAGGTTGTGAGAAGACAGACATTCATCTTACTTTCGAGATTATTACAAGTATGTTTTGTTACCACTTAAGCTCATGAATTTTTACCTATCAATCACCTTTGTCTGCATATAAGTGTCTTAAGTCATCTTAGTCTAGCTTTTATGTAGAGAGATTATGTGAAGTGGAGAGGGGTGTTGTTCCTTCGGTTTCTCTTGTCTCTGGTCGATGAGTCTGATAAGATAAGGCATCTGGCTGATTTTCTCTTTGGTAGCATCTTGAAAGGTGAGACTGATCCCTTCTCTTATTATTCAGTTATTCCTCGGAGTTGAAGTATATACGTTTCCTGATGCACTTTTGTGGCAGTTAAAGCACCACTCCTTGCATACAACAGTTTCATTGAAGCAATTTATGTTCTGAATGATTGCCGCACCCATGCCGGGCACAGCGAGACTCAGGGAGGTCCCCACAACAGGCCTTTCTCGATAAGGTGATTTCTAATGGAGACGCCGAACGATGGAACGAGGTATTTTTGTGCGAATATTGAAATCCTTGTGTCTATGCTTTGTCAGAGGCAACAATGAGAATTCGAGGTCGAAGCGGATGCACATCTATGTTTCTCTGTTAAAACAAATGGCACCAGAGCACCTTTTGGCTACCTCAGCCAAGATATGTGCGGAGGTCCTCGCAGCTGCTTCTGATGGCTTGCTCAATGTTGACGATGCCACTGGTCAGTCTGTACTGCAGGTACACCCTCTAGTTACTATTTCTGCTATAAATACGGATCAGAATAAGTATTATAGAAATGCTATTCAGCCCGAAGGTTTTCCCGATTCCGCTCAGCCTGATTGACATGGCTGTGTACGAGTGGTGGTTGAATCTCACTAGCAACATTTAAATGTCTACGGCCACCACTCGTACATGGCCACATTAATCAGGCTGAGTGGAATCGGGAAAACCTTCGGGCTGAATTATAGAAGATTTAGTAGTAATATGGATCAGATTTTACACCATTCTGTTTTTTTTTTCTTCTTCGGATCCTTACAGTGAATGTTATCAAATGCTGTGTGCGGTCTTTGCGATCAAGAAAATTGGTTTATATGGTGAAACTTTAATAATTCCAGGAATCAAACAAGAAAACTTGCAACCTTAGTTAATATGGATATTGGTTTTTGATAACTAACAAATTCGCTTTACTAACAGGATGCTCTTCAAATTTTGGCTTGCAAAGAGATGCGAATCCATCCGAGCCGCAGCACCGATGCAGCGGAGATGGACGATGAGGGTGCTGCTGACGGTGGTGGAAGTGGAGGAGCCATCCTCGCCGCCAGAGGGAGGGTGGTCACCCAAGTAGCCAAGAAGAACCTGATTCAGATCGCCATCCCGATATTCATCGAGCTGAAGCGGTTGCTGGAGAGCAAGAACAGCCCCATCACAGGCTCCCTCATGGAGTGCCTCCGCGTCCTCCTGAAGGACTACAAGAACGAGATCGACGAGATATTGGTGGCCGACAAGCAGCTCCAGAAGGAGCTCATATATGACATGGAGAAGTACGAAGCTGCAAAGGCCAAGTCCAGGGTGGCGGAGGCCGTCGCGACCGCCCAGCGGTCCGGCAGCTATTCTTCACCCACCAACCGTTTGGCCACCGGTGTTTATGTCGGAGTTTCGGAGAAGTTGGGAACCGGCGGGAAGATCGCATCGGCGATAGCGGATGCGGCTGCCAGAGCAACGGCAAGGTCGGTGCTCAAGGAGGTGAACCGGAATGTGGCGACCCCACCGCTCCATTCGATGAGCGTGCCAAAGATGAAGTCCGCCGCGGGTAATGGTGGCGCTTTGAGGGGTGATCGAGCATCGGAGGTTTTGGAGTCGCTGCGGCGAAGGCAGTCCTTTGAGTCTGATGATGAGAGTTAGTGATTCCTAAAAAGGGCATGCATGTATGCCCTTGTGTGTATATCGGTGGTCACTGTCTTCCACCATCCCAGGTTATTGAAGATGAGATCTTCGCTGATCTCTGTGATTCCCACTCCTCTGTTTGTTGTTCAACAAGCTTATTTTGTTTCAAGGTTTTGGTGGCTCATCAGGTTGAAAAATGGTGGGGTTATTAGTTAAGGCCCTTCTAACTAACCCTGAATTACTATGAATTTAGCATCAAGTCCCTCCCTCCTGTTTTTTTTTTCAAGGGCCATTTTGTCCCTATATCAGCTGTGCAGTGAGAAAAGACAGCTGTACATTTAAAAAAAAAAAAAAAATGTGTTGTACAATAAAATCTCCAATAGTGTATCCAATGTACTGTAGCAGCTACAGTGATTTCACTGTAGTAACAGAATTGATATGCAATTTGTCCTGAATTGATTCTCCAAAGTCGATCCCCCCTTCCCTCTTTTTTTGCACCACCCTCCATCGTCGCTTATTTCTGCTCCCGGCAATCCACCACCGCTATCTCCTCATTCCTTTCTTCCTCTCTCCTCTTCTCATTGTTCCCTTCTTTTATTTCCTACTCTTTGGGGGTGTTTGGTACGTTGTTCCCCTTAATTCTTTTCCAGAAGGGGCTATTACTGTCAATTACTATTTTCAATGTAATTTGATGGTCCATCTCTTCCATTGGTACAAAAACAGCAGGACTGAGATTTTTTAGTTCCTAAGTTACTAGCCGTTAATTTCAAATCAGAAAATTCGGAATAAAAATAGGCTGTTCCGGAATGATGACAAACACACCCTCCTCTATCACCTACGATCAGTGCCATGTCAGGGTGGCCCAATCCGGATGGAAACCAGGATGCTTGAATTGCATTTTCCTGAGCCAATTTACTACCCAAAAAAAAAAAAAACACGTGCCAATAAATTCAAGAAACAATAATACGTATGTGTTGTTTAATGGGCAATTGTCTCAGACGCCAACTTATTTTTAGGATTAACACCGAGTTCCCCAAGATAAAATAAAAGAGACAGCCTTCACACTTCATCAACTGCCATAATCACACATTGCAAAGCTGCACCCAAGCGTCCCCGGGCACACCTGGTAGCATGAACCACAGTGATCACGATCATTCCTGCCGTCGACGCACCGGCCACCGCAGCACAGCATCCCGTAGGCGCACCGGCGGCCGCATCCCCCGCAGTGATCGGGATCGTTCAAAGTGTCCTTGCAGACCCGTCGGAAGCAGCAGGTGTCGCCCCCCCACGGGTTCTTCTCGCGGTCGGAGCACACACCCGGATCGCCAGAGCACGACAGGTGCTGACGCCGGCCGCCGTTCACGGCCGCGCGGAGGAAGTTGGAGTGCGTCGGAGGGGACGAGCCCACCGAACCGGCAGCGTCAACCCCGATTCCGGCTGCGCCGATCATCAGGCAGAGGAGGAGAAGCCAATGGCTGGCAATGGCAGGCATGTGAACATCTTGATGTATTCCAGAGCCAATGCATAGAGTGGGGTGGCAGGGATGGAGCTATTTATGTTGATGATGAGCACATAGAACCCCCCCATCTCACTGATCTTAAGACTTTCGCAGTGATTGAACAGTGCCAACAACTGCCACAGTGGTTAGCATGAGGAATCTTCCAACTGCTCAATAGTTCTAAGCATTAGGAGGAGCAATGCATACCAAACAAGTATTTGGATAAAGATGACTCTTGTCTCTAGCAAAGACTTGGATGGATGTCTTTGGCTCTGAAAAAATAAATCAAATTGAATTGAGATCTTGATCTCTCTCTCTCTCTCTCTCTCTCTCTCTCTCTCTCTCAATAAGCAAATCATTAGGGGGTTTGTTGAGCAACTTATATTATTAAATAAACCACTGAGAAGTCTAATTTCAAAAATCAAATGACCGACAAGAAATGCATAAAATTCACGAATTTACAACGAGCAATCAAAGACCCTAGCGAATGGAAGAACTTTGAAAGCCCAAGCAGTGATTACAAGCAAAAGTAGCACTGAAGAAGCCACCATCTCTCTAATGTAAAACTTAGGGACTTTTGCATGTAGCCCACTGCAAATTATTGATTTTGCATATAAAGAGTTACCTTTTCTAAAATTATATGGGCACTCCTCACAAATCTCTATTTTTGTAAAAAACCTCTAGGAACTATGTTTATGACCATTTCACCCTTGCCTGTCGGGGAAGTTTTCAAAAACGATAGCAATTTATATGAAAAACCAATATTTGTTAGGTAGCAATATGCAAAAATACCACCGTGCTTGTGCAGACCACCAATTCTACAGCCGGTTGGTCAAGGGTAAAATAATCATAAAGGTAGGCCCGTGGACTTTTTTACAAAAATCAAGATTTGTGGGTGGGTGCACATGTAATTTTAAAAAACAAGGGTTTACAAGCAAAACGAATTTCTGTCAGGGGGCTATATGTAAAAATCCCTAAAATTTATACAAATGCAGGCAATAGGGTGAGAAGACCACAGAGAGTTGAAACAATCAAAGAAGAAATACTGATACGAATGATTTCCTTGTTCAGGTAGCTAGATTATTATTTGGGCAAATTCGGTATAGGTCGTTAACTATTTTGCAATATTAGCTGCAAGAAACACTAATTTGCTATATTAACTAAGGTCCCTGATCTCTTCTCCCCCACTCTCCCGAGCAGCTCCGGTGGCGGCGGCCTCGCGCTCGACCCTGGCAACCTCGCACTTGACCCCTGACGACCTCGCGCTCGACCCCGACGACCCCATCGACCCCCGGAGCAGCTCCGGCGGCGGCGGCTGCAGCCAATGTTGTTAAAACCGGATCGGACCGACCGGTCCGAACCGAAAACCGGTCAACCGGCAGGCTGAACGGTCCGGCTGTACATCGGACCGCTCCAGGAACTTGAGCCGGGATCGAATCGCTGGATCGGGCAATTTTAGGCAACAAACCGAGCGGCTGACAGCTTGACTGAACCGGGCGGTTCATTAAGCCTATTAATAGGACCAAAACCCTCGCGATTCATCTCACCCCGACCCCGCGCGACGTTCCGTCTCCCGTTCGTTCTCCCTGTCGGGCCTGCCGATCATCCCCCACCTTGAGGCCGACTGCAATTTAACCGGCCACCCCGCACTCCAAGACCCAGGTACTCCTCTCTCTCTCTCTCTCTCTCTCTCTCTCTCTCTCTCTCTCTCTCTCTCTCTCTCTCTCTCTCTCTCTCTCTCTCTCTCTCTCTCTCTCTCTCTCTCTCTCTCTCTCTCTCTCTCTCTCTCTGTGTGTGTGTGTGTGTGTTCACTGTGTTGGGCCAATTGAGATCATGACTGTAGTCTGTAGTTTTTTTTTTTGGGTTCTCTCTCTCTCTCTCTCTCTCTCTCTCTCTCTCTCTCTCTCTCTCTCTCTCTCTATGTGTGTGTGTATGTGTTCACTGTGTTGGGCCGACTGAGATCATGACTGTATGTTTTTTTTTTGGGTTCTCTCTCTCTCTCTCTCTCTATCTCTCTGTGTGTGTGTGTGTGTGTTCATTGTGTTGGGCCAACTAAAATAAGAACTGTAGGGGTTTTTTTTTGGGTTCTCTCTCTCTCTCTCTCTCTCTCTCTCTCTCTCTCTCTCTCTCTCTCTGTGTGTGTGTGTGTGTGTGTGTGTGTGTGTGTGTTGGCTGGCTTGGGCCGATTGAATCTGAGATTCTGAAGCTTTCTTCTTCTTTTTTTGGTTCAACTTTGGAGTTTAGATATTAGGGAAAGCAAAATTCTGTTTTTTTTTTTTTGGTGCAATACAAAGCTTTGGTGCAATTGATTGTAAAAAACTATTTTTTTTTTTTGTGCAATACAAAGCTTTGGTAATTGGTACAAACTACAAAGTTTGGATTTCAGGGAAAGTAAAAATCTGTTTTCTTTGTGGAATTGATTGCACTATTGCAGATAAACAAAACTGTAATTTGATTCCATGCATTGCTCAGTTTTTTTTTTTTTGGCAAGTTGTGTTGCAGGATTGCAAGTTGCAATATTAGTCCTCTCCGCTTCTAGTCATGTTCAACAAAATACAAGAAACAAGGTATATGTAAGGAGCCTCCTCTCAAGTCTCAAAGCATGTCTGAATCTGCATCATCAAAAGCTAGTAAAAACACTGATTCTGCATGGGCGCATGTTAGTAAGAAGCTAGTGGGAGATAAATATGAGAATTTTTGCATATATTGTGATAAGCAGATTAAAGGCGGTGGCATACACAGGGTCAAGGAGCATTTAGCCCATGTAAAAGGGAATGTTGCTAAATGTTTGAAAGTACCTCCTAATGTGCAGCATGAGATGAGAAAAAGCATTGAGGAGCACACTACTGAAAAGAACAGGAAAAAAGCTGTAGAATGTGAGATTAGAAACTTCGGTGCAAGTGAAACTTGACAAGAATATGAGGAGATAGAGAGTGATGAAGAAGACAGAAAACTTAGAAAGGGTAAGAGGGCAATGGTTGCACCAAACAACAGTATTCCTGAGGGAGGAATACCCATAAATATATACTTCCCTTCTAGAACAACTCCTGGGTCACAACCAACAATAAAAAGTGTGTTGGCTGGGAAAAAGGCAAAGGAAAGGGTAGACATGGCAGTTGCTCGATGGATGTACCATACTGCATTACCTTTTAATACAGTTAATTCATTTTTTTTCATCAGCCTATGTTGGATGCGGTGACATTCATTGGTGGAGGGTATAAAGGTCCTAGTTACCATGATGTAAGGACCACCTTGTTGAAGAAAAATGCTGAGGAAGTGAAGGAGTACATTGACAGTTTCAAAAGTATTTGGGCTAGCCACGGATGCTCTGTTATGGCTGATGGGTGGAAGGATAATAGAGGAAGACAAATGATAAATTTTATGGTGAATTGTTTCAAAGGAACAGTATTTCTGAAATCTGTGGATGCCACAGATATTATTAAAACAGGTCAAGCTTTATTTGAGTTGTTTAAGGAGGTTGGGCCAGAGTATGTGTTACAATTCATCACTGATAATGCGGTAAATTCTGTGCTAGCGGGTAAGAAACTGCAAAAGACCTACCCCACAATCTTTTGGACTTCTTATGCGGCTCACTATATTGATTTGATGCTAGAGGAGATTGGAAAGAAGGAGGAAACAGCTTCTGTTGTATCCAAAGCACAGGATATCACAAAATTTATCTATAACCACTCTTTTTTATTGAATTTGATGAGAAAACATACTTGTGGTAGGGAGTTGGTGAGACCAGCAGTGACTAGATTTGCAACCAACTTCCTCACAATTCAAAGTTTGCTACGACAAAAGGATTCGTTGCGGTCTATAGTGACATCTAATGCTTGGTTGCAGTCAGCATGGTCTACAAAACCTAATGGGATAGCAATGGCAGATGCCATACTAGATAGAAATTTTTGGAACTCAATGACTCATGTCTTTCACGTCAGTGAGCCTTTAGTGAAGGTGTTGAGGTTGGTGGATGGGGAGACATATCCTGTCATGGGCTATATATATGAAGCTATGGATAGAGCTAAAGAGACAATTGCAAAATCCTTAAAGAACTGAAAGAATCAATATATGCCTTATTGGGAGATCATAGATAAAAGATGGGATAAGGAACTCCACCGACCAATACATGCAGCGGCTTACTTTCTCAACCCCAAATATTTTTATGACAGAGAATTTCTCTATTCACTTTAAGATCAGAACTGGCTTGCATACTTTAATTGAAATGCAATTTCAAGATGTGGCAATACAAATTTCTTTGGGAAGGCAAATGAGTATCTATGAAAGTGGTACTGAAGAATTTGGGCGGCCATATGCTATTAACACTCGCACTGAAATTCGACCAGGTAATTCATGACATTCATGTAGCTTAGTTATGAAGTTTTTAACCTGATATTTTTGTTAGCTCTTGAATTATGGAATTCATATTTATTTCATAGTGACTTTATTGTTTAGCTGAATGGTGGGAGAGGTTTGGAGATCAAACTCCAGAACTTAAGAGGTTTGTTGTGCTATCCTTAGTCAGACCTATAGTGCTAGTGGATGTGAGAGAAATTGGAGTGTTTTCTCTCGAATACACACCGATGCTCGCAATAGGTTGGAGCACAAGAGACTTAATGATTTAGTCTTTGTGCAATACAACCTAAGTTTGAGACAAATGTATACAATATACAACTTAATGACTTGTCATATACTTCCATAATTCCATTATTCCATTATTTGTTTAGGTTTTAATTTCTCTTTAAAAGTTTTAAAGTGTTATTGGATTATTTACAAGATTATGCACAAGCCTATTCATAGTGATCCCATCGATTTGGACTCAATTGACATAGTGAAAGAATGGGTTGTGGAGTTAGAGGAGCCGGCCCTTGAAGGGATAGAAGGGGAAATAGATAACTGGATGGAGATGGATCCATTGGTAGAAGGTAAATATTTTCTTTTGGCTATTTAATACGTTTTTCTCTTCAATATACTTTATTTAAATTGTAAAATAATTGAATTATTGCAGGTGCAAATGATGACCAAGAGCCAGGGGAGATTGGAGAGGTGAATGAAGAGGAAGAGGATGTTGGAGAAGAGCTGGATGACTATGAAGGAGAAGTTGATTTCGTTTTTCTTAAGGACTCGCGTATATTAGAGTATTAGACCTATTAGTTAAAGTCATAATGATGGTTAAGTACTTTATTCAGTTTATTGTCTCCTTATGCATTGGATGATTTGGATTTTGGATTTTGGACCTATTAGTTACTGGATAATTTTGGTTAATGTTTTAAATTTTTAATGATGTGGGATAGATTTTTTTGGCTTTCAAAGTGGATGTTTCATCTTCAATAATTTGGTTAATCACTTAATCGTTAATATTCCTCTTGTTGATGAACTTTTCTATGGTAAAGTGTAAAGTGTAAACTGTAAACTACTACTATACTATTAGTATTAGTCTATTAGACTAACTAAATAGTGAATTACTAAATACGAACAAGTAACAATGTAATATACTAATATAGTAATATCTACTTTTTTAATAACCTTTATTTTTATTTTTTAATAACCTCTATTTTTCATATTTTTTCCATATTTTTTCTCTATTTAAAATAATTTTTACAATTTTCTCAACTTAATTAAACAGTTTTAAATTTTAAATTATTCAGACCGGTGAACCGGACTGGTACCCAAACCGGTTCACACTCCGGTTCGACTCTGACAACATTGGCTGCAGCAGAGGAGGCGGGGGCAGCGACCAGCAGTTCCGCCGTCGGTGGAGACGGTAGCAGCGTGCAGTAGGGGAGGCGGCGACGGCGAGGTGGTTCAATTGAGCTCCCTAGGTCTAGGATTCATCCCATGGCCTGTAGATTAGGTGGGGGGGGGGGGGGGGGGGGGTTGGCAGTCGCAGGGAGGGGGGGCGGGGGTTCGGTTAGGTCCGACGGCAGGGGAGGGAGAGTGGGGGGGTTCGGTTAGGTCCGGCGGTGGCGGGGGAGGGGGGGCGGTGGCAAGGGAGGGGGGTGGGGGTTCAGTTAGGTCCGGCACCGGCAGTGTGGGGGGGGGGGGGGGGGGCAGACTGGAGGGACTTGAGCTATATTTCGAAATAGTTTGTCCTGCAGCTATAAGTCATCTCTCAAGAAGGACTTATGCCAAAATTCCCCTTATTATTTCCATGGCCTTTGCAGCAAGTAAATGTATCAAAACTAGCATGAAACAGGGGGAGGAAAAGAGTTATGTAGCCGCTAAACAGAATTCCACACCAAAACGTAACTTACTCCCCGAGCTTAAGTCTTTGGTATGAGAGGGAAATCATGTGTTAAATTACTACTAATGGGTGCTGCTACCACTGTGTTCAGCTTCCTCCTTGGTCCTGCGTGCGGCTGCTCTTATCTAGCGTTGCTCCTCTTTATATATCTTGTTTCTTCGTTGGAACTGCAATGCCATTCAATTTCATAGTGATGGTAGGTAAAGAATTGCTACAACCGACGGTGTAAAACTAGGTAATGGTCGCGGTATCAGCCAGACCAAACCGAGTCAACTCGACCAAGCTGACTCAATATTGACCGGTTCGGTCCGGACCAATTTCATCCATATTTTGATGAAATATCCACACAAAAATATTTGCCGAGCCAAACCGATACGACTCGACTGTATCAGCCGATTCAGGGTTGTCCTGGCTGGTACGACTAGGTATCGACTGATACAGACCATAAAGAGAATTAATTTTACCGTAAATGAGGTAAGTAAAAATGGGTTATGTACTTATGTTCATACTTGGTCAGTTGGGTTCATAATTTTCATACACATGAATTGGATTGACATTGCAGTTAGATATCAGCATTTCGATGGGAAAAAATAAAAACCTCTTCCAAACCCTGGAAAGTGAGTATGCCTTGTACTCTAAATCAGGAGAACTAGAATTCTCTATCACAAATGACTCCACTTATTCCTAATCCATCAATGAAAAATAATAGTGACTAAATTATTTGACTTATCAATTTTATTTCTATATTAAGATTTAGATTCTTCTTCATAACCATGTTTTAATCCCTAAGACCAAGATTCATAATTCTACATTGTTCACATATTACTACCAAAGTTTCTTTATAGTAACAAATTAAATCCTACAAGGTCGATCCTTCATCATAGAACATGTCATTTCATCAATTCATCCCAGCCCTTTTTTGTTTCAATCCTAAAGATTGATCTGGTATTATAGAACGTTGACAATCAAAATGCTATGGATAGACAAAAAAAAACTCGATTCTTTGATCCGGGTCGACCTCTTAGATCAATTTGTTGAAGAAAGAAGAGGGGACAAGGATGAATTCAGTGATTTGATAGATTTGATCCGGGTCGACCTCTTAGATCGATTTGATCCGAGTCGACCTCTTAGATTGATTTGCTCTGGGCCCCCTCCATCTGTATATTGCTCATAACTTATTACGGGTTACTGTTTATAGCCCGCCTACTATTAGCACCCGTCACAATATGTAGACAACCGAAGGCAAAAAGTATGTATTGATGATTTTACCCTTACTCTTCCTCCTCTTTTCTCTTCCATCCTCCCTCCTCTTCCGTGTGTCGTCCGCCACCTGCCGCTCCCCTACCCACCGCCATCCATCCAACATGTCGCCGTCATCGTCTCCTCCTCTTATTTCCCTTCTTCCTTCTCTTTCCCTGACCAAATGTCCCTTCTATGCGTTCTACTGGGGGTGGCCGAATGCTACAATTTCAAGAAAGGGGGGGGGGAGGGAAGGGAGGAGGAAAGAGGACGACGAGGAAGAAGAAAGATGCGGAGATGAAGAAGAAAGGTAGGAGGAGGAGGAGACGGCAACAACGAGTCGGATAGGCGGCGACAGGCGGGGTTGGGTGGCAAGCCGTGGCACATAATGGGCGGCCTATGGGACAAAGGCATGTTGCCTTAGACGAGTGCTGCCTTTGGTATTTCAAAGATGTCATTTCGGTCTTTACATATCTCAAGTCCCATTTCACTAACGATTTTATGTGTTGACCAGTTGATCACAGTCAGAAATACAAGATCGTATGATCGTAAATTCCGTATTGCAACTTAACCCTTAAATTCAGATACAAGAATAACCCACAAAGAGGTAAATAGCTCAAGGGTGCTTATCACTCCTTAATCAGAAAATGATTATCATTTCATAATCTTAGATAATTACAGCAACTCAATTACCATTCAAGCTTGCAACCATCTGCTGAAACCCAGAATCGTTCAGCTAAGACTTATGTAGCCCTTGACGCCTCGACTCACTCGTTTATTTTAAAAACCCCTCGACTCAATCGTTCGATCCAAGTACAACTTCAATTTCCAAGACTCCATCCGATCGTCCAAATGAACTTTATTCTATTATTTCATTACAATCATATATAACTTACTCTTGGGAGTAGTAATGCCTGTATTCAAATTCAAAGCCCTACCGGGATTTGAAATGCCAACCTCCAAGGTAGACAGTGATACCAACAGCCGGGCTAATATCCTGATTGCTCGGTAACATGAAGTTACCTTACCGCACTCTTAAGTACTATCAGATCTCATGAACATCCCAAGGGAGATGTTGGGAATTCAAATTGCTTCAATGTGCCCTATGAAGCTAACAAGCCAACCCTCTTCTCAAGCTTTTTGGCTGAGCGGAGAGCTTCCAAAGCCTCGGCCTGCTTTCCCGCTCGTTTCAGGTTGAGTGCACGAAGCTTCTCAGCCTTCACCTGTTCTTCCAGCTGGGCTCTCTCCGCATTAGGGCTTCCACCCTTGTCATTGTTTGGCTTGGGTTCCGATTTCCTAGAAGGCTGGATAGAAATATCGGTATCTCCCCATCCGATGGATTTAAGAGCAGACATGAGTTGCGGATCCAGCACATCCTCCACAATCACATCGTCGATTGCTCCCGTTTTGCCCATGGCCGAGTTAGCACTGGAGTCTTGGGTACCAAGTTCCTCCAATTGGCTCTCCAGCGCCTTAGCCAATTCGAACTCAGCCTCTGATTCCGCTACCTTCCCTTCTCTCCGCAGCTTCAGAGCGTTACGCTTGTGAGAAAGGGACTCCTGCTGCAACTTGAAACGATCTCGGCCCGACAATGGTTTCTGAGCTTGGATGGTTATGCTCTCTTGCATGAACGGAGTACTCTCGGAAGTAGAAGCCGAATCACTTTTACTACTCACCCCAGCTTTCTCAGCATCTTCTAGACACTTCTCCAAGAGCTTTGCTTGCCTCAGTTCCTCCCTCGCTTCCACCAGCTTTCCTTCTCTCTTCAATGCGACCGCCTTTCTCTTACGAGCTAGAATTTCAGCCTTCTGAGCATGGAGGCCATGTGTTGAGCTCAATTCTTGTGTTGCAGATTCGGAAATATCAACCAACGGAAGACTTGAAGTCCCATGAGAGAGAATCTCATGCTCACCGCTCGTGCTCTCTTTGGCCCCGCCCTGAATTTCTAGCTGGATTGGAGCATTGGAAGGAGGAAAAGTATGGTTATCTGAACCTTCTTTTCGAGTTGAGTCCTCAGTGGATGGATACGTAATTTTCCTTTTACTGCCAGAAAGCAAACTAACCATGGTTGATGATTGGCCTGATTGAGGTAAAATGGAAACGACATCTGTCGACCTTTCTTCAGAGTGGACACCCCAATTAAGAGATGCCAGTGATTCGAACCCCAGGGTTTCAGTAATTGGTATGGAAGAATTGGCCCGGGGAGTTTCGGTCGTGTAACTTCTCTTTGAGTTCATGTTGGGCACTCCCGGTGCTGGAACTTCCTCATCCATCGAAATTATGCTCATAATAACAGATGATAATCCTGAATCAGTGCTTTGTGCATCATCAGCAGCAGCTTTTTGACTATCAGGGTTTTCTTTAGCAATCGAAGATTCAAAACCATGTGATTCCATCTCCTTGGAGATGACATTATAAGAGACTTCCATCTCAACCATCTCGTTCTCCAGGGCCTTTGCCCTTTCCAGCTCTTCCTCGGCCTCCTCAGTCTTCCCTTGACGTCTCAAGGCAAGGGCTTTTCTTTTTACGCCTAATAATTCCTTCTGAATCTCAGCCTTGCTTCTCATCGCCTTCCGAGGTCTTAAAGACAGAACAGTGTCATGAGAGGATTGTTGGCTCACCTGTTTGGAAGTTTTATTTTTCATGTTTGATTCAACATTATCGTCGTCGTTCCATCCCATATTCTTCAAAACCGACAGTAGGGCCGGATCATGCAAGTCTTGCTCCGTTACATCCGCTTCCGCTTCTACACCATCATCTCCCAGGTCCAATATCCCACGATCACCCTCATGAACATGGGTTGATTCCAAGTTCCTACCCCCTTTATTCAAGGGTTGTTTTGGTGCATTCTCCATCTCTTCCAATTGTTGCTCGAGGACCCTCCCTTTCTTCAGTTCTTCTTCGGCCTCCGGTACACGTCCCTCTCTTCTCAATGTGAGAGCCTTCTTTTTCAAACTCAAAAGCTCTTTCTGGATCGCTAGCTTACTTTTTGGTGGAAGGTTTGCATTCGAGCTTTTTATTTCCCTCGCATTCTCCTCATCAGCTGATGAAGGGATCGAAGTCTTCGGCATAAATTCTGGTGTAAAATCTTGGGCACCAGATTGCATGCCTTCCAGATCCTTTTCAAGTAGTTTTGCTTTTTTAAGTAGTGCCATCGCTTCGGTGGTATTACCCGCCCGTTTCTGATTAAGGGACTCTCTTTTGAGAGTAAGCACTTCGTGTTGCAAGGCTTCCAAATCCAAACGAGCGGGTCGTAAGACATGATCGGCTACATGTTCATCATCCTCTTCTGCCCAACCAAATGATTTCAAGGCAGCAGCTAACTCTGGATCATTCATATCATTGTCTGTTACCTCGAAATTTCCATCAACTGCAAGATCATCTGTACCCACAAAAAGGTTGTCAAAATTGATACCACGGTCAGGTGCACGGTCCAGCAGAAACTCATCTTGCTTATCGTCATCCAAACTGTGGATCAAAGCCGACAGCTCATCATCAGGATCATCATCCTCGCCCAAAAGCTCCTGTTCCTCCAGTTGCTTTTCTAGAATTTTAGCTTTCTTTAGCTCTTCCTTTGCTTCAGCAAGCTTCCCTTCCCGCTTGAACATAAGAGCCTTTTTCTTGTGGGCAATGACCTGGGAATTATCGATTCCACCATTCCCCTTACCTAGAGAGGATTTCTTCGGCATTTCTCCAAGAAGATTTGATAACTCACCCTCCAAAGTCAGGTTTGCCGGCTTCTTATCAACCTCGTGAAGATCTGTATCAGACCATCCCAATCCTCTTAGCTCATTTGCAAGGTCGTCCTCTCCCTTTTCACCCCTTCGAGATGGCAATTTTTTACTACTGGGCTCTTCATGGATATCTGTTTTCTCAGTACCACCCACAATGCTCAAATTCGGTACCTTTGAAGCCATTCTACGGCTCTTTCTTAATGAAATTTCTAGAGCCCCAGCTTGCCTCTCTAGTTCTTTGCTACGCTTGAAAGCTTGAAGCGCTTCCTCGGATTTTCCTTCCCCCTTCAGGATTTTATATTGATTTTTCTCCTCCACTGCTTGCTTACGCAACTCCTCAGGGCTACAGGACTGAATCACGTTAGGGACACCAGTGTGCGTTCCAACAGACATACTCCTGAGGGTATCAACTTCCATGCACTCTTCCTTCAAATTTGAAGAGGAAGAACTGCTTGCAGCCTTTTGAAGACCAGAAAACACATCAGCATGTGCTTCGTGCCCAGATAGCAAAGACTGTTTTCCATCAGTTCCAAGAATCTGACCCAGAATTTCTTCCTCGTGCTTCGAGGCCTGTTTGGGATTACCTGTACAAAAGCAAGGACGTAAAATTTAATACTTGGCTAACACTTGCAAGCATGCTTCACATTTACGAATGGATGTAATTCATACCAAAATCATATATACTTTCCAACTAATTACCTTGTGACCAAATTGTACGCTAATAAGTGATTGATGTGAACAATTCATTGCATATAGTATTTTGAGAATTGAGACTAATCTCCCCTAGCAATCAACTATCGAAAGAACAAAACCTACCACCGTGTAGAGCTTTAAAATGCATTGGAGATAAAGAGCATGAAAAGGAGACTCTGCAAACCTTATCCTGTAACAGTCATATACATGTCTGCTAAGAAACATGACTTCTTACATAAGCATCTCCATCCACTTTCTAATATGTTTCAAGAAAAAAAAAGATCATGATTTCTCAATAGAAAAACAGAAGGTTGGGAGCTATCAAAGTAACTGATAATAGTATCCACATGATGCAAAGAATGATGCACCCATATCTTATTTTTTATTTTTGGATAGCTAACCCTGCTGTTGTGGAGAATTGAGCCCCCCAAAACCCCAAAGCAATGTCATTGCTCTAACCAGCCAAGCTACGAGCTGTTGATTTTGTGTAGAATGATGCACTCGTATCCTAATGAATATCCTGCAGTATAAACAGGCAAAGAAGATTCCTAGTGGACCTAGTGTGGATGGAACTATGGACTACTAATTATGAGGATGTTTCAAGGAGAGGATTAATCATATTGACTTGTGAAAGTTAAAGAAACCAAAGCACTGACCTTTTGCAGCTCGATTTTTGTGACCATATCTCAGCTCAAACCGTGCTGCATCCTCCAGTTTTTTACAAGGATCACAAATTCGAACTGGTGAGTCACCTTGCCCTCGCAAGATCATTCTCTGGTGGGTGCAACTATTGCAAAACAAGCCTCCACATCTGCGACAATGATGCTAAATCCAGAAAAGCAAAACATCAATAGGGAGGAAAGAAAGTAAATTATTGGAAAAGGATAAGATGTAGAACTATGCATATGTTTTTGAAATGAAACAGATGATAATTTTAATTGAGATGTTAAAAAACTTTTTATATCAGGAAGATAAGCTATACTTCTAAGAGTATAGACTACAAGGAAAAAAACACAAGAAATAATACAACACTAAATACAGGACTACATCCAAAAATTCCTACTCATGGTTACTCTTCAGAAGTCCATTTGTACAAAGATGATTTTTTCTGGTACCCCTTGCTAGATAAGATGCAACATAATCATTTCCCTTCTAATTTAACTCTAGAAAAACCGATTTATCCATAATGCATTAATGATTTCTACTAAGCATTAATAGTATCTATCATCTCTTAATCCTTTTTGGGTTCCTGGAGTTTCTTGAGTAGAGCTGTGCTACATAGTTATCCCCGGCTTGATCATATTATCAGCTGTGGTCGTTACTCCTTCATCCTTCGAACAAGATAATACTATCATCAGCTGCAGCTACAAGTAGTTCAATATAGGATATACAACAAGATTGAGCATCATGGCTCCGTTTGGATAAACTTCTCCTGGGAGGACGTTACTTGTGCTAGAAGTTACCACTTGGAGAAGTTGTTTTTTAACTTGGGATAAGTAACTACTTCCTACTTTAAAGTAAAAGTAACTCTGGCTGGTCAAATCTGTTTGGTAGGTAGAAGTCAACTTCTACTTCGGCGGCAGTGGTGGTGGTGGTAACCGACAGCGGGTGGTGGCGGTGAGCAGGGATGCCGATGGTGCTCGTTGTGGCAGTGTTTTTTTCCTTTGAACCAATACAAAAATTGAGGACACAAATTAAGGGAAGAAGTGACAACTTACTTGTAGGAGGAATTAAGGTCTGGATGACTTCCCCTGAAGCTAAAAAACGACTTACTTTTCCCTCAAGCTAAAAAACGACTTTGAAATCCACAAAAGTCAAAAGACACTAGTTATAAAAAGGTCTAGAAATGACTTCTGACTTCTGCAGGAAGTAAAAACCAACTTTTAGGCAGAATGGAAGTAAATTAAAACTACCCTAAGTATAGGTTTGGTTTGAATAACGACTCGTTGTACAGGTGGACCACGCTACAACATGATGTGTTTTTTTACTCATGATACAGATGTCGATAGGTTGGATTTGGTTAAGATCCTAGTGGAACTGGAACCTAATCAAATCCAAGAAATACATGTTGGATCTGATTGTAGATCAGAGTCATCAGACCTTCTAAGGATGGGGGTCCCAACTCTGATTCAAGACCAGACTGAAGTTTGGATTGGGAATCTTTTTTAGGCTATAGGCCTATATCCATCAAAACATTGAATATCATATATGATTAATCAAAATATACAATTAGGATCTAGAAATACTAAAGTCAACTTGGTAAGATTTCAAACCAAATTTAGATTTATCACATTATTAGCATCCAATGACATGTTAACGTGTGCCTTGCACTAAAGGTAGGGTTTAAAGCGCTCTGTCACGGACCATATAGCAACCACAAACTGCCTCAGCCCTTCTTTTTTCGCACTAACAATTACTACTTATATTCTATTCATTACTAAATATAGGCTTGAATACTTCTCTAGCCAAAGTCCATTTCCCAAGAAGACAAATTTATCAATTATTAAGTTAGACATAACCTCTGTTTATGTAAACTTATTATAAAAAAACCTCGTAATTCGTATCTTCCTGACTCACCTTACTTATTGCTACGAGGGCAAAAACTACATTACAACACCTATAGAAAAAACATAATAAAAATTGGACTGCAGTCATTATCCACAAATCAAGTTGTTGAAAACATTACAAAGTATATATCGCATTGAAGTGTTTGAAATAAGTATGCCAATGAATTGTGCAAAAACACAATGGCTGAGGAGATTAGCCAATTTTCTACCACTGCCATGATGAAGAGGCACTAGCAAGATTAATTCAGTGCAGTATATGATAGTCAAATAGGATGAGGGACCCGAAGTTCATAGATGGCACAAGTAAAATCTAGGTCTAGTGAATTACAGAACTTAAGAAAACAGTATTATAAGTTGCCCTACAATTTCCTCAACAATAGGGTGTCCATATAAAACCTGCTCCACAAATTAAAAGATAGAACATGAAACATCAAATTCATATAAGTTGAGCTAGAATCTTGCGAATTTTGCGATGTCTTCTCCTTAGTGATAGATTTGGCATATCTCTAACTTGACAAATCTAAACTCCAAACCCGCATTATGCCTGCGAATTGGGTCTTGATTCATATCATCTTTCTATAGTTTGAATGATATAAATGAAGTTGGTAGTTATTCCATCCATGATTCGTATATCACACAATTTGGAATTAGAAAGACTGATTCGGCCTGAATAATATGAATGATATAAATGTGTGTGTGTGTGAGCGCACGTGTGTGTGTGTGAGCGCACGTGTGTGTGTAACCATGCTAGCAATCATTTTTTAAAACTTGGCAAAACTTGACCGAGTCTGACCGAGTTGATTCGACTCAGTAGATTTCGAGTGAGTTATTTGGGCGAGAGTTGGACCGAGTTAGGCTAAAACTCCGCCAAGTGACCGAGTTTACTTTGACTCCACTAGCTTTTGAGTCAAATCCGAGTTTCGAGTTTTTGAACAATGCTAGCAATTTGAATTTTCTATCCTCAAGGCTCATTATAATTTTTTGTGCAATTATTTTCTTAGTAACTTGGCATTGTTATGTCCGCATTAGTTTACAAATAAACCTCTTTATGACAAGTTTATAGCTCCTTAGCTTTTTAAATTTTTGTACCTAATTAAGGCTCAGAGTTGCTTATGAACATGTTGGAGATATAGAATCTAGAAGTCATTTAACATTCTAGATGATACAAATTATCTCAAGTCATATATCAATGGAGAGATGCTCGCTGTGCTAGAAGCATTGTAGCAGCATGATCATTCATCTGATAGGAATGACAACATTGATAAGTATGCCAGCTTTTATTATGTTTCATAGATCTTGCAAGTTTGAGCTGCTGGTAAATATAATACTATTTATAATTTGGGTTAAGAATCCATTGCAGAATTAGAGATTTCAAATCAAATGGAAGTTGGATGCTATCATCAACTGCACCTTCAGTTATAATTGAAAGCCTAGTTGTTAGCTGAGTGATGATTCAGTCAAGAAGGCTTCCTGAACCAGTCTGGGTACATGCTCAAACAGTAATGGGGTCTATAAAGGGGATGACTTATAGTAAATGGTCAGAGGGAATAAACTGATGCCAATGCAGATTTCTGGGTTTGTTTAGAGGTAAGGGGAAATAAATGGATGCTCTTAATGTAACTTGTAAAATGAAACTTATCCGTGTTAAAGTCGGAGCGATTTGACAAGCCATAGAGCTGCTCCAACCTACAGGTCAAATAGAACTAGTAAGGATCTGTCCTTGAATTCACTTGAGTATATGTCAGCCTGTATGGAAACTGATTAGCCCCTTTTATGTCAATTCCTTTTTCTGGAAAAAGGAAGGATATTTACATGTGGGACGAGAAGTAATCCAGACAGCTGCTCTCTACCTACCATGTAAAGATCCTTTTTGGCACTAATTGTGAGGGTCTGATAAACTTAGATCAGTGGTCAGCCTCTTATGCTTTAGCTATGTAATGGTCTACAAGGCTGTACCTTAATTATTAAAAAGGAAAGCATTACCTAGCCGCTAGCCCAGCTCACCAAGTAGGGAAGAAACCCAAATAAAATGCCTAAATTCTATAATGTATAAGTAATAACACTGTTACAAATGAAGCAAAAAAGATAGTACTGTTATAACAGGAAAGATAGGCATAATCACCAAACAGAAAAACAAATAAGTGCCCTGTTGTAAATTCTCAATGCTTTCTTTTATTAAGATATATATGATGTTCAAGTACACTTAGACGACAGAATTAACCAAGCAATCATAACAAAAAAAAAGAAAGAATGGTGCTCCATAATATGCATAACAAGAAAAAAAAAAAAAAGGAAGCAAAGATGCACACCTTCCGGTTGATAAAGGTAAACTGGGATGAACAACCCTGGCAATGAGATGCATCGATTACCCAAGCCGCCCCTCGCATTGAGGGCTTATCCGGTAACCCAAGCTTTTCCAACATCCTTCCAGCTCTAGGAAATATATCAGAAAAGAAAACTTATATAAAGGATAAAATTGAGACCTTACCTCTCTCTTTATTCCTAGCTTGCCACTTTGGCAAAAACTTATTATAAAGGATAATAAACTATACTGCAACAGAAAAGAAGATAAGATAAATTTCCTTTCTTCCACATGTATCAGAATATTAGTTAAAATTATCAAAAGCTCACTCAGGTGGAGTTCACCAGCGTAATCATATTAGGTCATCAACATTTAGAATTAGCATCAGTTCTGATTTTGCCAGTCATAATTCAAAAACTCTACCAAATCATCAGATTCAATTCAGCCACATTGGATTTTCAAGAGTTGAGACCAAAAGCTTGCTTCAATCCAGGTTTTCCTAAGTCTCATTGACTCACCTCTGATTCAAAAGCTTACTTCGATCCAGGCTTCTCTAATCCTTTTCAAATGACAAATGGTATGAATCCTAACTTTTGCATGTTGTAGAACTTAGTATTGCTTCCAACAATTTAAAAATATAGTTTTTTCTCGGTTTACTTTAACCCTAATTTATCTTTACCATGTTTAGTTGCCAAGACCACAATTCCCAAAGCCAGAAGTTTGCATAAGGGCACTATTCCACGAGGCCAAAATATTTATGATCAGAACATTAGGAGTTAACAGCTGCACATTTGCTCTGCCTCACTCAAGGTTTTCAGTTTCCGCAAACCAATCATTTTTGGTTGTTTCAGAAGTTTCGGCCATAGCCGATCCCATAACTCCTCTCCGACCAAAACAAACCGAGAGAGAGAGAGATGAAACCGGATGGTACTAACCCCTTTACCCTCTGGACCTTTTCTTCACATGTTCTCTTCATTTTTATTTTTTCATCTTTTTTGCTCCAATTTTTTTAAGGGAATGAATGGAAAATCTTGCAATATTTTATTTGTCTTGAAATGGTAAAGTGTAATCCAACCAAGATGTACAAATTTTGCTAAATTGCATCAAATGTATAATCAAAACCATTGGACTCAATATTAGACACATCTCACACCTTATTTCTTAGATTATCATCAAACTATGTATTATACTTGAAATAGTAGCTAATACTTTCATTTAACTTGCAGCAATTTTCTACTTCCCAATGTTCCCATGTTTTTTTCCTATTTTTGCTTTTTGTTATTTTTATATTTGGAATGCAAAACAATCAAAATTTGACTTGAAATTGTCATATCGAAAGATTCGAAACTCCAGGGCATGGACCAGAACAGATTCAGAAATCGGATTTTCAAACCCTGACCTGGCCCAATGACTTGTGTAAACACCATCAAACCCATAGTTCATAAGTAGATGATCTTATCCTTTACAGAAGGGGACACAGTCATAGTAGGTGAACAACCCATTTTCGAAGAAATTCAAAGATCTTAATCAGAAAAAACAGAATTACCTTTATCATGGATGCATATTAAGTGCCTTAACAGATTTATTTTATGATATTTACCACACAACATCTACAAATAGTTTGTGCAGTAATTTATAAGAATTGAGAAATTAGTATAAACTATAAAGTATCCATGAGACAAATTATTGATTTTGATCATCTGAAATTTGTCAATGATAGGTTTGTTATGGAATAAAATGAATAATATGAAAATATTCTTCACGTGCTGATAGCTAGGTAAATGGTCATACATTAAAATGTGCATGTAGATCTCTTAATTGAAAAAACATCTCCGATTCTCCATCTTGGGATGATTTTGCCAAATCCTCTAAACATCATTGAGTTCCCCTTAGCTTAAATATCGTAATGGTTAACATCAGTGTGGAGGAGAATCATGAAAACCAATTTACACAAGTCTAAGACCTTTCGGAATTCACAATCCCCCACAGGCCCGTACCAAAACATATATAGTCAAATATAGGAGAAACATCAATATCAACACAAATCTCCATGTTTTAATCCTAAGCCCAAGGACCCAAAAACGACAACCAAGGGTAACAACTAGAAGGCGTGTGACGAAGGAAAAATGGACTTGGTAAGATTTTGATTGCAATTGGTGGAAAAAGTCAAGAAACTTGAAAGTGAATTCAAATCCAAGTTTGATCTTAAATTGCACGTAGAAATGGTTATGGGATTTTGAAAAGAGATCTCATAGATGCCTACTACTATAAGACTCAAGAATCTAAAAGGGTTTTATGACATAATAAGAATTAGTGGTATAAGTCTGAAGAAAAAAAAGGTGCATACAATAATTCATGTCTTGTTCAGGAATTCTGGGAGCTTCAAGGTCCCATATGACTGTGTCCATGAATTCTAGGCTTTCAGATGGATCCATTAGCTACCTAGGTTGTAAGCTTAAGGAATCCCAGATATACAAAATAACTAGCAAAAAAATTAAAATCTCAGAACTTACGAGGAAAGGAAATAAGAAAGATAAGGACTAGAAGGGACATGGATCATAAGGACTAGAAACGACAGAGTCGACATATTTTTGAGGCACTGCACAAAGGAAATTCAGCAAAAATCACAAGAAGAGACTTTTATTTCAGCAAAACTTGATTGATTACCAGACATTGCCCTAGTTTTCTTTATATAGGGCTTCAATAATTGTCACCCCCCTCCATTTCCTTTCAATTCCACATAATAAGTACAATACTAAAGACTTGAAGGAAGTTGTTACTGCAATGTGATTAATGGCGCGGGACAACCACAAGTTCCCACAAAACTTGAATCAAAGTCACCGTGAGATGAGATTGAGGGAGGAAAATGGAAGATAAGGGGAGATTGATTCAGAGCTCTCACAAACCCTCCAACTTCACAACTTTGGTTTCGCACCGGGAAACCCTACACTTCACGCCATCAGATAAGACAAGCTATCACGGTCGTCATGAAAGCAAAGCTTCAAAATCATTTTTCATTGATTGATAATAACCAAAGCCCTGGAGTCCTATAAATAAGACTTAGGAGCATTACATAGTGTCCCCAAAACTAATATGAGACTAAACTAAGAAATATCGAGTAATAATATAAACCAAGAATTAACCTAAATAATAATTCTGAAAACAAAACATTTTTGGATTAGAATAATACTTTCATAATAAAAAAATTATTTTATTCCGAAATTAATATTTTATCCGAAAATATTAATCTTAGTCATTATTAAATCCAAAAATCACTAATTTCATCATCGCCTATCTCGAGATCCATGCACGCAAAATCTGATCCCCATTATTCGCTATAGTTACGGAGAACTCGTCCTCACGTTTAGCTTGAGAAAAGCATGCAGATACGATGTCAAGGACACCACCATGGTAGTGTCTCGGAATCAACAATCGTGGTGGAGACCTATTAGGTAGTATCACGCTGGACTACAGTCACCTTCGGGTCCCACACAAATAGTCGTCCAAGGACCGGGAGTCAGATAAGTGATGGTGCATGCTGATCAAGACGATCACCGGAGCTCGCTGATGTGGTAGCTCGAAGGAGGAAACGCCCAAAGCGTAGGTGAAACTGAAGGAGCAACTGAGCCGGGGGAGGAAGGTCTAGCTCGATGAAGTCAATTGTCGGGGCTACAATGTAGTCGACACCCAGTAGTGGTTCTGCTGGTAGTGAATGCTCCATCAAAGTCGGTAGAAGGTCCACTAGTGGCTCTATCAGGGGAGAAGGCATTAACTGAAGCACGTTGAAGATGGATGATCCACTGGAATCGAAAGTGCCGCTGGTACTGCAGGATCCACTGGAGGGTGAGGTGGAGGTACCACTGGTGGTGGAGGGTCTACCGACGATGCAGGTGGTGGAAACTCCACTTACGGTGTTGTCGCCTATCATAGATGGAGGCTCCTCCATTGAAGAATGCCAAAAGTGGAAGCTCAACCAGAAATGCAGGCTCCACTAGTGGCACTGCTAGAAGTGGAGACTGGACAAGGAGCATCGGTTCCACTGGAGGCGTTGCAGCAGGTGCTAGTGTCTTTTGATGTCTAGCACACCTCCTGGTCTTTTCCTCGAGTGTATCAAAGGGGGTATGTGTTTCGGCTTTTTTACTATCCAACTTCTTGTCCAATGAATAAAAGCAGTATAGCATTTTATTGAGATTTTAGCGATGTTGGGATTCAAACTAGACTTATAAGTTATGCATAGGGGAGAAAATGGTAAAATTGTAATTTTTAGTGGCTGAATCTGACCACGGAGGCTACGAGTGAATAGGGCTCGAAAAACCCTTCAAGATTGGTATAAATTTTGTCCAAATCCAATCAAAAGTTATGGCATGACCAACTTAAGGACCTGACAGGCATGTTTGGTACTCAGGTTGGATCCGAATTGCAATTTGGATTTTGGGTTTAGGTTATTGGGTTCACTGTTTAGCCAATGGGTTAATGGTTAGGTGGGTCTCGAGGTTTGTGTCATAAGGCCCTTTTCACTTTATATATTAAAAATGTAGATTTATGATATTACAAAAATAAAAAACAATGATCACAGACTAATGCAACTAAATGTAATATCAACCTTTCTATTCATCAAGTGATATCATAGTCATGTGATAAATACCCACTCCCATATACTTTAAGCTCGTGATTACAAACAAATAATAAAGACTACTTCAAGATCAATCTATTCATGTAACTATAAACGAAACATAACTACAAAATTTCTATTGAGATTTTATTTTTTAATATTTTCGGGAAAAAAAATTATAGTCATTGAACTCATGCAAATATTTTATAAAAAATCCTCACCGGATCTAGAAAATCTGGTGATTTCTTCACGGGATCATTGGGATTAATGGTGGGTGGTTGACGCGATCCCTTTTACGGATCAGATGCTCGTCCGAATGCGGGTGGTGGGAGGGTGTTGGAAAGGGAAGAGAAGATGGGCACGAGAAACGAGAGGTGGGGTGAGGGATTTGATGTGTTGAAGGGAATGGGGAGATGAAGAATTTGCCGGGTTCATCTCCACTCCAATGGACGGCTGTGATGCGGTGTCTGCCAGGCGGCTTGCATTGGGCCTCTACCGATGGAAAGTGAACGGGATCGTAATTGGAGAGGAATCGAATTAGATAAAATTCGTCGGCCCTTCGATATTAAGCGAAGGAAAATGATTCAGGTCTCACCTTCTATAGGCCCATGACGTGGCAGTCCAAACCCATTTATTCGATGACCGTCCTACCCTTTGTTTGTCTTACCTTTATTTTTTAAAATGACTAAAGAATAAGTTGATTATTTTTTTTGGGAGTAGTGTTTTTCATTTTTAAAAATTCATAACTCTTGCATACTTATTGAAATAAAGAAAATTTTATATTTTTGGAAGATGAGCGTGGTGGTACCTTATGTGCCTAAATAGTTATCAGCTTGATTTTCATCAATCCTAGGGCTTTTGGAATAATGGTCAGGCCCGTTACAATTGGTATCAGAGCCAACACCACAGCAAGGGTTCAAATCCTTGAGAGGGCTACCTAGAACAGGATGACAGCCATCCTGTCACGCCCCAGAAATCTGATACAAATCTCTGGGGTGTGAAAAGAAAGAAGTAAATGGTTTGGATTCTGGTCAAGTGACTACACCAAGTTGGGGATCTCAAGGTTTATTTCTACACGTTCTCACACAGGTGAGGAAAGCACAAGATATGAGCAACAAAATTCAACCTTCAAGAAGGCTATCCTCTCAGTATGTGTAGCGCATCGGTGCTACTACATGCTGACAGGATTTTGCTCTAAGGGAGCATAATGCTCAAGCCTCCGACAGCGAGCCAAGTAGCCTCACCCACTCCCTGACACTCGAGTGCACCGGCCTAGTAGTACTATCTACAAGGTTGATCAATTAGCTCATTTATATAGTATTATATTTTTTGATGATCTATCATAAGCTTAGGGCCTTGAGGAGAGGCCTACCCAAAGGAGTTTTACAACTAGATCATTGCAATACTACTACCACTAATCAAAACAAAACTAAAGAATTAATATCATATCTTATTCAAAATCACTAATAACAAATAAATCCACAAAATAAAAACCAAGTCTACAACAAACAAGTCAGAGAACTAAAATCTATTGCACCCTCCTGAGCTCCTACTGGTACTCCGAACCCTGCTACGGACCTAAAACTAAGCCTACTCGTGGAAAAAAGTAACCCTCGAAGGAGAATTAGGAGATTAGCCAATTTAATGGCTAGTGACATCCTAATGGCCTTTAATAATATGAGACAACAAATCTTAATGACTTAAAATATATTTATCGGTTCTAATATGGTCAATGTTTGAAAAATGATAGTATAAGCCTACCAGCAATCTATGTTCTCATGCATCACTAGGTTATCTTGCATATAGTCTATTCAATATTTCATGCTTAATTAACAATTAAAAAAATATCAACTATCTTAATGTGAACCTCGGATATTTTGTTCATCCTGCCCCCGATCGGGCATTACTATAGGACATTTTATTTCGATGTAGAGAGCCAACTCTCTCGCCATGCATCCATCACCATTATGTACAAATACACCCAGATGATCATAAGGGGTTTCCCGTCTTTCACGGTGGAACTCTACCGCCCAACTTGCTTTACTATAGGAACTTCAACTACACCAAGACAGGGTTGCTACGTCAATCCCTATTCGAGGGCTACTTTTATTGATTTTACCACAACCTGTGCCGTGACCCCTAACCTACTTACCTTCGGCTGTGCACACAGGGTGTTTTACGGTCCTTACGTGTACGGGATCCCTACCTTCTAACCTAGTAGAATATTAGAATATCAATTTTATCCACTCCGCACAAGTACCAAAGGTTCAACACATTGAATAATCATTTTCAACATTTAAACCCGGGATTCGCACCACTCATAACCTGCACAACATGATAAACATATAAACAATAAACTAACTCTCGCTTGGAACCCATTTTAGTATGATTCCACACTCCTTCAAAGAGGGTGGAGCCATAATTATGATTATTTTATTCATATTTTTAATTTAAAGGGAAAAGCATGTAGATGTTCATATAATTATCATTTATTAATTAAAAATATTAATGCATGCGTGGTCGGACTCGCGGCTCTGCATGCAAGGTGGGATCCACTTGACCACATGTGACAACCCCGGCGGGATCCGCATGCAATGTCATGGAAACCAACCCTAGTTTCAGTTGTTCTCATTTCCCGCTACTAAAGACCACGTAAGTGTAGATGTCACCTGACTAACGCACGCCGACTCTTGCTAGTGTCCTCTGATCCGCCTCCGCTGGATCAATGCGAACAAGCTCTGTCAAGAGCACATAAGCATGTATTACTAGTCCATCAATTAAACAAAAGCATCTACAGTGAGGTTCAGATCAAGATCGAGGGTTTGATTCATCATCCACCCAAGATGCCCTCGGGCTTGGGTGTTGATGCAAGTTGACAAGCACAAACATAATCTATAAAGCCTCCCAAGCCTAAACTCAGATTTGCAATAACGATCGTGCCTTGTCCGGTCAGATTCCAAAATCGGCAAGGTTGTTATAGGGGTATAAAAGCCATTTTTGCCGAACCATAGACATGATAATCAATGCAATCATTTTGGCGGCACGATGACATCGTGCGCAAAAACCACGATGACTTTGTACACGAAACAAAGGAGGGAAAAGTTAGGTCGAACACACGGTCAAAAAAAGGCTGATCGACAATCTTCGATGCCCCAAGGCGGCTAACATGGCTCAACTCCATGGCCTAGCAAGATCGGAATCGCTTCGGTAATAAAAGTGAGTCAGGCACAATGGTAGGACCGCTGTCAAGTTGCCCGGTCGTTGACACAAGGCCAACACTAGCACCAAAAAGGGAACACGGAGAAAACAACCCTATGGGGGTCGGGTACTACACTACTCGGTCGCCGGCCAAATCGCCGACCACAGTGCCACGAGAGGGAAAGGGGAGCTTACGCCTGGTTGGTCGACGGTGGCCTGACCAGTGGTCGGGGCCACGTGGCTGCTAGCCGTCGTCTCTCCAACCAACAGCAGCCACAACATAAGGAGGGAAAGGAAGGGGGGCGATCGTCGACTGGCTTGGCGGGTGGCTGTCAGCCCATAGGGGCTTGTACGGGCATGGTCGGGCTCTGTCGGCTGCACAGTCGCCGGCGACATGGCCGGTGGCCTTGGGCACGGCAAAAGAGAAGAGTCAGAAAAAGGGGGGTCGGCTGCTGGTTTTGACAGAACCAGAAAAAGAAAAGAAGGGAAAGGAGGAGAGGGGCAGACCTGGTGGGGGTCCTCGGCTCCGACCATGGGCTCCTTCCCTCTAAGCTTCGACGCCCTCCTCCCTTGCTCCAGCCGGCTGTGCGCTGCGCCTCCTCATCGCCCACTTCGTGGCCGCACACCAAAAAGAGAGAGAGAGAGAGGTGAGCTTGAGAGAGAGATGAAATCGAGAGAGAGAGAGAGAGAGAGAGAGAGAGAGAGAGAGAGAGGGATAGGGGTTTGGGCTGGGTTCGGGGCTAATTGATAGGGGGGGAGGGGGGGCGCGAGCACTGGGTATGGAGCGAGGTCAAAGGTGGCCAGGATTTCAAGGATTTGGGGTGAGGGAGGAGTAGAGACGGAGAGGGGGAGGAGGAGGGGGAGGGGAGATCGGGAAAGAAAGGAGGAGGGGTTTGAGAGGAAGGGCTTTTTTTTTCTTGTAATTAGTATTTTAAAAAAATAATTATTATAATAGTTATCTATCATTAATAATTTTAAAAATAATCAAACTGAAAACCACGTGGTAAGAGGAGGATTTGAGAGAAGGCTTTTTTTTTTTTCTAATTAGCATTTAAAAATAATAATTATCTATTATGAAAGGGTGTGTCTAACAGTCATTCTATAACCGCCATGTGTGAAAAGTTATGACCCTCTATGGAAATGTGTCTCTTCGGGAGAGTTGTGTCCCTTCCCAAGAGTCGTGTTTCTCCTGAAGAATTGTGTCCCTTACCAAGAGTTGTCCCTCCTGAAAAGTTGTGTCCCTTATTCGTGGTGGTTTCTCTCTTGCGTGGTCTCTTTTTTCTCTTTGGATTACGACACGTTATCAGCACGATTTCACTCACGGAAAAGAGATGGCATAGAGAGAAGAACGAATCCCATGACAACAATCCTCCACAGTGACAACCTTCTTGCAAGGTACGCCTTGAAATCATCTAAGACTATACCAAAGCAATATCCGCCCGAGCGGATGTGACGATCCGCCTGAGCGGATTGGCTACCCGAGCGGTTGGAATAACCGCCTGAGCAGTTTGGTAATAATTGGCCCACGAACCAATATTTCGATTGGGTATTAAGGGTATATCGATCCCTATAAATCCAGGCCTTAAATCCATGTTTTATTTATGTTAAATATCTCTTTGGTTCTATAAAAATTTATCAACTTATTTGTGATATATAAATGACTATTTATGAATATTTTATTTGGCATAATTACAAAGATCCAATAAGTCGAATTTAGCGAAACTTGAGTTCATCGCACTTGATATTTCTGGAAAGAATTACATATCCTGGATTCTGGATGCCGAGATTCATCTCCATGTGAAAAACCTCGGTGAAATAATTAAAGAAGGAAATTAAGCATCCCAGCAGGATCGCGCCAAAGCTTTGATTTTCCTTCGTCATCATCTACATGAGGGTCTGAAAATTGAATATCTCACTGTGAAATATCCACTACTCATCTGGAACGCCCTGAGCGAGAGGTATGCCCACCTGAAGACGGTCATTTTGCCCAAGACTCGTTATGAATGGATACACATACACCTACAGGACTTTAAGACTATTGTAGAATATAACTCTGTATTATTTAAGATAACTTCCCAACTAAAATTATATGGGGAGAATATCACTGATGATGATATGCTGGAGAAAACATTCTCCATATTTCATGCTTCTAATATACTCTTGCAGCAGCAATATAAAGAGCGCGGATTTTCAGAAGTATTATGTATTGATCTCCTGTAATCTTATTGCAGAACAAAATAATGAACTCATGTTAAATAATCATGGATCTCGTCCCACCGGCTCACTTCCCATATCGGAAACCAATAAAATTTACTTTCATGGTCGTGGGAGAGGTCGAGACCGTAAGAATATTCATGGACGTGAACGTGGTCGTAGTCATAGACATGGTCATGATAATTACGACCAGAAAATTGATGATACCATAAATGACACCCAGATGAAGACGCACCGAAATGATAACACTGTTTGTTACCGATATGGAATGAGTGGGCATTGGTCTTGTACTTGCCGTACGCAGAAGCACTTGATTAATTTATATCAGGCTTCGATAAAAGGAAAAGAAAAGAAAGTCAAGATGAATTACATCAATCAATCCGTCTCGGAGGTAGGATCGACTCATTTTTGATGCCTCGGACTTCTATGAAAATTCGGATTTACTAGGGGAGGATTATCTTGCTGATATGATGAATAATTGAGTCAGAAGCTCTTTCTATGACATTTATGCATTTCAAACTATATAACTCTTATATTTGTAATTGATTGTAATAATTTATGTTTAGTCTATTTTGTTTTATCTATTAGACTCTTGTTCTTGTCAAGCAATTATAATATTTGTTTAGTTTATTTGCTATGAACAGATAATCGTCTCAAAGGCATAAGCAATATGATGCAAAGTTTAGATATGTCATCCAAACCCAAGTTGGATAAAGAGGATTTGTACTTGTCAGACTCTGCTACCACACATACAATCCTGAGATACCTGAAGTATTTCTCTCACCTAACATTAACTACAGATAATGTCCATACAATATCGGGTTCTTCTAATTTAATTGAGGGCTCTGGAAAAGCCACCATCGTCTTAGTAGGAGGGATGACTTTATACTTTGAGGATGCTTTATATTCATCTAGATCCAAAAGGAATCTATTGAGTTTCAAAGATATACGCAGAAATGGGTATCATATTGAAACTATAAATACGAATTGTGCTGAATCCTTCATATCACCTTCAATGACTCCGGATAGAAGCTAGTGTTAAAGAAATTATCTACTTTGTCATAAGGGTTGTATTATACAACCGCCAGAGTAGTCGAAGTGCATGCCATCAATAATCTGAAGTTTATAGATAAACATACATTTATGCTTTGGCATAATCGTCTTGGTCATCCAGGTTCTACTATGATAAGATGAATAATTGAACATTCTTGTGGACACCCTTTAAAGGACCATAAGATTCTATTACATTCTGGTCATCTTTGTAATGCATGCTTTCTGGGTAAGTTGATCATTAGACCATCTTAATCCAAAATTGCTACAGAATCTCCTGTATTTTTATAATAAATTCAAGAAGATATTTGTGGTCCAATACATCCTCCTTGTGGACAATTTAAATATTTCATGGTAATAATCGATGTATCTGCTAGATGGTCACACATGTGCCTTTTATCGACACACATTGCACTCATACGTTTACTAGCATAGATCATTAGATTAAGATCTTAATTTTCAGAATATCCGATTAAGTCAATCATATTAGATGGTACTGGTGAATTCACTTCCCAAGCATTCGATGATTTCTGTATGTCAATGGGAATTAATATCGAGCATTCTGTCACTCATGTCCATATCCAGAATGGTATGGCTAAGTCACTCATTAAGCGCATCCAGTTGATCATGTGACCTTTACTTATATGGACTAATTTGACAGTATCTGCGTGGGGTAACTGTGTATTGCATGCTGCGGTATTAATTCATATTATACCGACTGCATATCATAAATACTCACCTTATAAACTTGTACTAGGCAACCAGCCAAATATATCTTAATTACGGACCTTTGGTTGTGCCGTATAAGTTCCTATCTCACATCCTCAACGCACAAAAATGGGCCCACAACGTAGACTCGGTATATATATTGGATTTGACTCACCTTCTATAATTAGATATCATGAGCCCCTAACGAGCGATGTCTTTACTACACGATTTGGGGATTGTCATTTTGATAAGACAATTTTTCTACCGTTAGGGGAAGAAAATCTATAGCCAGAACGGCGTGAAATTTCATAGAATATACTATCGCAATCTCATCTAGATCCCCGCACCACTCAATGTGAGATAGAAATGCAGAGAATTATTCATCTCCAAAAGATAGATAATCAATTATCGAATAGTTTTAATGATGCAGCTAAGATAACAAAATCTCATATACCTACTGTAAATATTCCGGCACAGATTAAGATCCCTGCAGGACAATCCGTAAGCACAGCGGTTAATGAATCATCCAAAGTACGCTTGAAGTATGGACATCCAGTCGGTATAAAAGATTTGACTCCTCGGAAGAGGAGATTAAAAATACATACTCTAGAAAAAGTAAATGCTCCTGAAGAAGCCACACCCATGACTCAGGTAATAACAATACCAACTAAATAAAAAGTCCCAGAAGAGATACTAGTTTCAGAAGAGATATTAGTCTTAGAAGAGACACTAGTCCCAGAAGAGATATTAGTCCTAGAAAAAACATCAGTCCCAGAAGAGACACAAACAGATAAATAAAGAGATCTCAATAAATTATGCATATACAAAAGAAAAGTGGGATATAAATAAGTAAATTGTCGACAATGTATTTGCCTTCGTTGTCGCTCTTGACATTGATAATGAGGATCCTAAACAACACTCCGTCGAATAATGCAGACATAGAGATGATTGGCCAATATGGAACGAAGCTATCCAGGCAGAGCTTGACTCGCTAGCAAAACACAAAGTATTTGGACCAGTAGTCCTCACACCAGAAGATGTGAAACCTGTGGGATATAAATAGGTGTTCATAAGAAAAAGAAATAAAAAGAATGAGGTCGTTAGATATATGGCACGACTCATAGCTCAAGGTTTCTCGCAGAGACCTGATATTGATTATGAGAAAACGTACTCTCCTGTTATGGATACGATTACGTTCCGATATTTGATAAGTGTGGTAGTCTCAGAAGGACTCGACATGTGTCTTATGGACGTAGTTACAGCATATCTATATGGGCTATTAAATACTGATATATATATATATATATATATATATATATATATATATGAAAATCCCAAAAGGTTTAAAGTTGTCTGAAGTAAATATTCAGAAGACACGTAGTATGCATTCAATTAAACTACGAAGATCATTATATGGATTAAAACAATATGGACAAATGTGGTATCATCGTCTCAGTGAGTATCTAATTAAAGAAGTATATATAAACAATCCTATATGCCCATGTGTATTCATCAGGAAATTGGACATCGGATTTACATCTCATAATTTAAATCTCATAGAAACTCCTGAAGAGCTAACAAGGCTGCAGCATCCCTGAAGAGATAATTTGAGATGAAAAATCTAGGAGAAATAAAGTTTTGTCTCGGTCTACAGATCAAGTATCTCTCAAATGAAAATCTAGTCCATCAATCCACATACACAGAGAAGATTGTAAAGCGTTTTAATATGGATAAAGCTTATCCATTGAGTTTTTCGATGGTAGTCCAAACAATTGATATACTGACAGATCATTTTCATCCTAATAAAGATAATGAAGCTCTCATTGGTCTATAAGTACCGTATCTCGGAGTCATTGGTGTCCTGATATATTTATCAATTTATACTAGACTTGATATTGCTTTCTCTGTTAATTTATTAGCTAGATATAGTTATGTACCAACTATTAGGCACTAGAATGGTATTAAGCATGTTATGTGTTTCCTTCGAGGAACAACAGACATGGGTTTACTATATTCTAGTGAATCAGCCAATGCAGCATAATTGGTTGGATATTTTGATACTAGTTATCTATCCGATCATCATAGAGCTTGCTCTCAAATCAGATATATCTTTACTTATGGAAATACAGCTATATCATGAAGATCTGTCAAGCAGACAGTAGTTGCTATGTCTTCTAATCACTTTGAAATAGTTGCGCTCTATGAAGCGAGTCGCGAATGCGTATGGTTAAGATATGTAATCCACTATATCAGAGATGCATGTGGATTCTCTTTTGGTAAGAAAATCCCGACAATTTTATATGAAGATAACACCACTTGTATTGCATAAGTTAAAGATGGTTTTATTAAAGGTAATGAAATCAAGCATATTTCACCTAAGTTCTTTTTCACACACAAACTCCAGAAGATCCATGATATTGATATCCAGCAAATACGTTCTAATGATAATATTGCAGATCTATTTACAAAAGCATTGCCTACACCAATATTTTGAAAGCAAGTTCATCGCATTGGTATGCACCGACTTTGTGATTTATCTCACTAACATATTTGTTTCAGGAGGAGCACTAAGGGAAATCTATCTAAAACATTTTAGATACATTGTACTCTTTTTTTTCGATCAGGTTTTGTCCCACAGGGTTTTCCTGGTAAGATTTTAATGAGGCAGTGTTTTTCTAGCGACAGACATCTAAGGGGGAGTGTTATGAAAGGGTGTGTCTGTCCGTCACGCCATAACCGCCATGTATGAAGAGTTGTGACCCTCTAAAGGTGTATCTTCGAAAGAGTTGTGTCCCTTCCAAAGAGTTGTGTCCCTCCTAAAGAGTTGTGTCCCTTTCCAAGAGTTGTGTCCCTCCTGAAGAGTTATGTCTCTTGCGAAGGGTCACATAGAGCTCTATATATATGTATCCCTTTATGTATATTGAATTCAATTGAAATAAGAATATTAGTGGTGGTTTCTTTCTTGAGTGATTTCTCTTTCTCTTTGGATTACAACATTATCATAATAGTCATCTGTTATAAATAATTTTAAAAATAATCAAACTGATAGCCACGTGGTGAGGCGGTGCCGCAAAACGCCTCGCCATATCGACTGTCTTTTTTTTTTAGTGGCCACAAAAATCAGTATCCCACTTATCGACTTTAAATAAGCAGAAGTCTGAAGTCCACGCAAAATCCAAGGTTGAGTTGTAAACAAGGGAGTCCGGTTGATAGAAAACCATAGAACATTGAAGTCGGTATTTGTAATACCAACTTTTAAGTCAGTATGTGGGATACCAACTTTTGCAGCCACTTAGAAGAAAAAAAAGACAACCGACGTGGTGGGGCATTTTGCAACATCGCCTCGACACGTGACTGTCAGTTGGGCCACTTTTAAAATTATTTGTGATAGATAACTATTATGATAATTATTTATTTTTTAAATGTTAATTTGAAAAAAAGCTCTTGAGAGAAGGGGGGGGTTGGGTCATAACAACATATGGAGAGAGAGAGAAAGAGAGGAGATGAGTTTGGCTTGGGGTAGGGTGGTTGGAAGGGGTGGTTGAAAAAGGGTAGTGATTAAATGGTGTGGTTGATATTGGTTGGATTGGGTGGTTGAAATATGTGGTAAGATTGGGTTGGCTGAATGTTGGTTGAAAATGGTAGTGATTAAATGGTGTACAGGTGTTTAGTTGAATGAGGTTTTGATGGTGTAGGATTGAGTGTGGTGTGGTTGATGTTGGTTGGATGGGGGTAGTTGTCAAGGAGTTGAAGGGGTGTAGTTGAAGGGGATGTGTAGGATAAGTGTACAGGTGATGAGATTTGTTGCTCTCGGATTTGGATCTGAGGGCCGAGGTATGAGAGAGAGATAAGGTCTCTTAGATTAAGATCGGACTATCAAGAGAAAAATAGAGAGAAAATAAGAGATGATCGGGTGCGTTAGATCGCGATCCAACGATCAAGATCGAGTCGGATCGGTAAGCGAAGAACGCATAGGTCCTATATCGAATAGTTGGTTGGGCCTCGC
This sequence comes from Chamaelirium japonicum, assembly GCA_947650365.1. Lineage (NCBI taxonomy): Eukaryota > Viridiplantae > Streptophyta > Magnoliopsida > Liliales > Melanthiaceae > Chamaelirium > Chamaelirium japonicum. The sequence continues at coordinate 83,546,102 of OX393554.1, forward strand.
AACTTGCGCTACATGGCGACGGGTTGCTACAAGGGTACACCTAATCGCAACATACATACAATTAATTAATAAAATATTAAATAAGATATTTGTGCTCTCTTGCACGCTCAACACTTGCGCGCACGTGCGGGCGCACACACACCCGTTTGCACAATCACACTGCCAACACCATGTCGCCTCGCGACCTGGACCTCGGGACCCATGGTCTTGTCTGTGGGTGCAAAAATTATACTGGACCGGACCAGACCCTCATGGGCCCGCACAACGGCCCAAGTAGGCAGCTCAGGCCCATGGACCTGCTTTATAGGGCCTGTAAATCAAGCCCTCTCTTATTGGGCCCAGATAACAGCCCAATAGGGGCCCAGCAAGGAGGCCCATAACCAGTGCCACGTCATCACTGCCACATCATCACTGTCATATCGAGCACGTACCTCAGCTATAAAAGGACCCCTTTGGCATCAGGAGAGGGGGTTGGTCATTCGATCAGAGGAATAGAAGATTCCAGAGCCAGAGCCAGAGATTTCTTCTCTCCTTCTAGTTCCCTTCTAGTTGCTCCGTGCAACCATCATTGTAAAAATCTTCTCTCGGCTTATCGAGAGAACGCTCACCCCCATTCATATCCATTATAGTGCAAACTAGGCAGCACCTCTCGCCCGAAGATGTAGGTCGTGAGATCGAACTTCAACAACAACTCGACGTGTCATCTCTACTTCACAACTTTCTAATCTCTAACATACAAACCATACAATTCAATCAATAATTGTGGGATGAAGTCTCTAATCAATACGGCACCCGAAATTCACCCGAAAAACTAAGTCTGGAGTGCATACCCCGAAGCGTGGCGCACCGAAGACCGGCCGAAATTCACTCAAAATTTGCCCGAAAAAATAAGTTTGGAACGTGTACCCCGAAGCATAATGCACCGAAGACCGACCAAAATTCGTCTGAAAAACTAAGTCTGGAGCACGCACCCTGAAGCGTGGCGCACCGAAAACCGACCAAAATTTGCCTGAGAAACTAAGTCTGGAACGCGCACCCTAAAGGGTGGCGCACCAAAGACCAGCCGAAATTCGCCCAAAAAACTAAGTCTGGAATGCATACCCCGAAGCGTGGTGCATCGAAGACCAACCGAATTTGCCCGAAAAACCAAGTCTGGAACGCACACCCCGAAGCGTGGCGCACCGAAGACCGACCAAAATTTGCCCGAAAAACTAAGTTTGGGAAGTCTACTGCCTCGACCCGTGACTGAACTGATAGCTTCACTAGCTCAAACCTACTGACCCTGCAGTATCGAGGATGGCCCGAACTCGAGTCACACCGCACAGCCGGAGGTACTTTGCACCAAGAGATCCCAGTCAACCCACAGAACCCTGGCCCGCTGGGAGGGGGTAATTGTGGGTGCAAAAATTATACTGGACTGGACCAGACCCACATGGGCCCGCGTAATGGCCCAAGTAGGCAGCCCAGGCCCATAGACCTGCTCTATAGGGCCTGCAAATCAAGCCCTTTCTTATTGGGCCCAGCCAAGGCCCAATAAGGGCCCAGTAAGAAAGCCCAGAACCAGTGCCATGTCATCACTGCCATATCGGGTACGTGTCTCAGCTATAAAAGGACCCCTTTGGCATCAGGAGAGGGGGTTGGTCATTCGATTAGAGGAAGAGAATATTCCAGAGTCAGAGCTTTCTTCTCTCCTTCTAGTTGCTCCGTGCAACCCTCATTGTAAAAAGCTTCTCTCGGCCTATCGAGAGAACCCTCACCCCCATTCATATACATTATAGTGCAAACCAGGTGACACCTCTCACCCGGAGACGTAGGTCGTGAGACCAAACTCCGACAACAACTCCGTGTGTCATCTCTCCTTCACAACTTTATAATCTCTAACATACAAACCATATAATTCAATCAAGAATTGTGGGGTGAAGTCTCTGATCAAGACGGCACGAAAATTTCCTCCACACCGTCCAACTCAATCCACCACACAGTACATACATCAATATAAAAGTTCAACATAAATAAAGTTTTAACTACTAGCAATATTATAATAATAAAAGATAGGATGCCCTTAGTAAAAGTTAACCCTAGAGTACCGAGCATTGCACATCCCAAAGGGAAAAAATGGCTATCTGCCGCCAGAGTTAAAGCTACTTAGAGTGAGAGCCGCCGAGGACGTCGGATACGGAAGCGTGGTGGTGTACTATGTGCCTAAATAATTATGGGCTTGATTCCCATCAATCCTAGGGTTTTTGGAATTGTAAACATTCTTTTTAGAGAATGTGCCATGTCGTACTCAAAGGCCAAGTATAAATAGATACATGGATACTTGCATAGCAAGTCAGATACAAACACACTATCTTCTCCTATATGCACATACTCTTTACATATACCACACACGTATACACAAATATCTTAACACCTCCCTTAAAACTCACGGCGGGTCAAACAAAGTGAGTTTGCCAATCAGAAATCGGAATCGATAAGTAGGGTGAGATTTTGTGAAGAAGTCTGCAATTTGCTCAACAGAGGAGACGTTTGGGAAAGAGATGGTCCCGGTCTCATAGTGCTCGCGGGTGAAGTGACAACCGATCTCGATGTGCTTTGTTCGCTCATAAAAGACCGAATTGCAGGTAATCTGAATGGCGCTCCGGTTGTCACAACAGAGAGCAGTAGGTGAAGAGACTTCAACCCCAAAATTTGAGAGAAGGCGCCTAACATGGACAATTTCTTTGGTGGTTGAAGCTATAGCGTGATACTCGGCCTCGGTGCTGGAGAGGGAGACAACATTTGTTTTTTGCTTCGCTAGGAGATATGAAAATCACCAAGAAAGAGGCAGAAACCAGTGTGGAGCATCGAGTAGTAGGATCACCAGCCCAGTCAGCATTGGAGAAGGCTCGAAGAATCAGAAAAGAATCTGCAGGCATAATTAAGGAGATATTGATTAATGGAGCCCCGCAGGTATCGAAGAGTCCGCAAAAGGGATGCATAGTGAACGGAGCAAGGAGCTTGAACAAAACTGGCTGACAATACTGACAGCATGAGTAATGTCAGGTCTGGTGATGCATAAGTAGACAAGCTAGCCTACAATCTGCTTGTCGCGAGTAGCATTGGAAAGGGGCTATCCATCCGTAGGTCGAAACTTAACATTAAGCTCCTCAGGTGTATATGCAACCTTTTGATCAACCAATGCATCTCGAGCTAGGATATATGAGGTATAGCGCTGCTGAGAGATGAGGATGTCATCCCGACTCTGTGCTATCTCAAGGCTAAGGAAGTAGCAGATATGGCCCAAATTCTTCATCTGAAACTGTCGTTGGAGGTGTGCCTTGAGCGATGCCATGCCAGTAACATCATCGCCTGTGATGATTATGTCATCAATATAGAGAAGAAGAAGAACCCGCCCCCATGGTGAGGACCATACAAATAGAGAATGATCTTGGGAGCTGTCCGGAAAACCAATCCGACGAACAACACTGCAAAATACTCGAACTAAGCACGAGAAGCCTGCTTGAGGCCATAGACCGCGCGGTGAAGATGACAGACATGCTGGGGAAGCGTAGACTAGCTAGGAAGTGGCTGCATGTAAACAACCTCAGAAAGGGTTCTGTGAAGAAAAGATGTTATTTACATCCACCTGAAAGATAGGCCACTGTCTGGCTACAGCAACGGCTAGAAGAATGTAAACGGTGGTAATCTGAGCGACGACAACAAAAGTCTCATCATAGTTGATGCCAGCCTCCTGAGTAAAGCCACACGCAATGAGCCGGGCCTTGTGCCGCTCAATAGAGCCATCAGGGCGGTGTTTGACCTTGTAAACCCATTTGCAGCTAACAGGCTCAACTCCAGCGGGGAGAGGGGCAACAAACCAGGTCCCAGTCTGAGCAAACGTCTGAAGCTCCTCGTCCATATCTTTCTGCTACTTAAGGTACTAAGCGACCTCACGGTTTGAGCGGGGCTTTGAAGGGGTGTCGTGAATAGTTATAAGAAAAGCGTGGTAGGAAGGAGCATAAGAGCGGGCATCAACAAACATATTTAGCTTGTTAGGTAGGTGACAGTCGCGCATAGGATAGCGACATTCTAGTGATGTGGTAAGATCTTTAGTTAGAGGAGGAGGAACCGATGATGAAGTCAGGAGAGGAGATGCAGGAGGAGTCATGGGCTCAGGAACAGCAATCTCAAATGGAGGCATAGAGGGAGGCGGCGAGACCAGAGGGGGTGCACAGGACCCGAGCCTGTAGGAATCATCCAGAGGAGTTGACATAACAGAGGAAGACACAGACGGGGGAGACTCAAGACTAGGGGACTCAGGGAAGAGGAAGCAATCCTGAGAAGTATGGGAGTAAAAAGGAATGTCCTCAAAGATAGAGACATGTTGTGCCAGGCGAAGTCGGCGAGCAATAGGATCATAGCAAACGATAACCCTTATGCTCGGTACTGAGGCCCAGAAGAACACACTTAGCTGCCTTTGGAGACAATTTGTTGTGTTCATGGGGTGGCAGTAATACGAAACAAGTGCAACCAAAAACATAAAACATGTCATAAGAGGAAGGAGATAAGAAGAGACGCTCATGAGGAGAGGAACCAGACAGAAAGGAAGAGGGAGTGATGTTAATTAAATTAACAGAGGTAAGAACTGCTTATGGCAGAAGGAGCGAGGAACAGAGGAGGAGAGGAGAAGAGAATGAAGTCTCAAGAATGTGACAATGCTTGCGCTCGGTAACACTATTTTGCTAGTGAGTGTGCGGGCAAGACTATTGAAAAATGGTGCCATGAGACTATAGGATAGATTGCATATCAGTTGAGAGAAACTCATAGGCGCAATCAGACCCAAAAGTCTTAATACAGGAGTGAAACTGGATCTAAATCATATTGGTAAAGGTAGTGTAAACTGAGAAGACCTCAGAACGATGGCGAAGTAAATAGACCCATGTAAAACGAGAGTAATCATCAATGAAATAAAATTAATAAAGATATCCATTTATAGAGGAGATAAGCGAAGGCCCCCAAATATTTGAATGAACAAGCTCAAACTGAGTAGTAGATCTAGATTCGCTCGAACGAAAAGAAGAGGCTGTGAGCTTAGCAAGCTTACAACCTATACAAGGAGAAAAGGAAGCGCGACCTAAAGCCCTAGACTAAAAAAAACTTTTAAGTCGTTGCTCGGACACATGACCTAACCGTCTGTGTCACAAGTCGGCAACAGACGAACTAACACCACAAAAATTATTAGAAGAAGGAGGCACGTAGAGAGACTTGAGATGAAAGATACCACCCTCTCTACGATCGATTCCAATCGTCTTGCCAAAGCGAAGGTCCTGCACAACACAACTAGAGGCAGAGAATGTAACAGTCAGTCCAGAGTCACAAAGTGTGGAAATAGAAATAAGGTTCATATTAGATTTAGGTCCTATTATCAGAGTCGCAGCGGAAGTAAAAGATAGATCCAAAGATCTCACGGTATATGTTTCATTACAATTAATTCTACAAAACAATCTATATGCAAATCTATTATCTTAGTATATGTGCGGACACCCTAGAGACATACTACGATCAACGGGAGGCATACATGCATCTAGTTAGGTGTTTAGAACCATCATACCTTATGGATCTATGATCCGAAGAGAACGGAACGATGATGAACCGTACGTGAATCACAAGAGAAGCTGTCAGATGGCACCTTGTCCTTTGCAAAGGGAGGAATCCTCGAAGTCCTATCTCTGAGTGCAAGGACTACGAGCCGACGGAGAAATTCATTGCGAAGACAACGGCGAGCCGCGAGATCTCCTCCTTCTCTTTCTCTCTCTTCTTCCTTCTCTTTCCTTCCTCCTTCTTCTTCCTTTTTCTTCCTCTTTCTTTCTTGGCCGAAACCTCAAAGAGGGAGAGATGAGAGGGGGGTCGGGTTTTCTGAGAGAGGAAGCACTTAGGGTCAGCCCCCTCTCTCTCTCTAATCCTCATATAGGGTCGGTCCCCAAGTGCTCTACGCAAGCTAGGGCCGGCCCCATAGAGATAGGGATAAGGGTAGGCGGTTTTTAGGGTTTCTCCTTGTTTATCGTGAAGGCTGGACGAAAACGCCCTCACAAAAAGTGAAACAATGTAAAAGAGATTGAGTGAGGTGCGCTACTCGGAATCGAGTTTCGTCAGTGCCTATGAGCTCCTGGAATTATGCTCATTTTAAAATCTATATTCAATATATTCTGAGTCATATTTCAGTATTTACCAAAATACCCCTATAGCCCTTAATATATGTGAATTAGGTTCTTAGGCTTCAGGCTTGCGTTCCATCACGCTACTTCGTATCTAATATGTCCAACCAGGTCTATGAACAATTCCTATACGCAACGACAGGGTGGAATCTTCAGGATTCAGGATCTCTAGCTCCAATTGGATCCCTGATTAACTGTTATGGTGACACACCGAAAGTTTCGTTAATCAGCCCTAATCTGATTAACCCGCGTAGCCACCCAGAGTGCGACGCGAGTTGAACTCTAGTGATCCTAAACTTATGTTACTCCCTCGTAACCCTGTTCCCTACTATACTCTGATAATTCTTAGTCCATCCTATTACTAGTGCCATGATTCGACTCGGGAGGTGGGGAGTACCATCAGATCCCGATCGATCATCTGACTAGGATTTGATGACTTGTCATCTATAACACCACACACATTCTGGTGCTATGCCTAGCATCCGAAACGTCATCAGTCATACTGACAACACCAGGCCTTGGTTAATTATGTAGACAGATTGACTCATCAAAACGCACTCATCCAACACTGGACGTCGGATAACCTATAGAGATTGCATATCACTCAAGCGCCAGCAGGGTAACCTAATATACCATGGTATTAGACTATGGAAGGTCAGCACATATTGGTACATCAAAGCATCACTCAACTAGTTGACTCAGTGTACATGATCCCTCAGGGTTAAGGACATATTATCTATAGTAGTTAGACGGTTTATGCACCAGTGTCTGAATCACTGAACTATACACCGTCTTGGTTCCTATTCAACACGATCATCGTGCTTGGTTAGGTAAATGGGAATCCCAAGTTCCCGTGGTGGAGATTTTATCATATTCTCTACCTGCCAACAACTTATTCTTGGTGAAGCGACCCGCATCATCAAAGCCATGAACTATATCTAGGTTTACGCAAAACCGGTCCACTGGGTCTCCCAAGCATGGATCCACCATGCGCCTCAGTGGTCTACTATGTTCCCTAGGGTCCTTTATTATATATATGAATTAACATACACCAACGTAGTATTCTAATTAAAGCAATAACTAAAGTCATCTTTATTAATGTTAATACATAAAGTTCACGCTCAGGACACACGAGCTATAATAATCTCCCACTTGGCCTAGCGGGGAATGACAGTCTTAACTCCCATGGCATCCAAGTGCTTCTCAAAAGCCTTGGTCGGCAACGCCTTTGTGAAAGGGTTCGCCATGTTATCTGCAGACACCACCTGAGTCACTGCAACCTCCCCTCGCTTCTATAAGTCCCAGATAATGTAGTATTTTTGTTCAATATGCTCTACTATTGTCACATTAAAGGATAATAGCATCTTGAGCTTCCGATATAAATCCTAAGTCCGTGAAGAACTTCTTGAGCCACACCGTCTCCTTAGCTGCTTCGCACGCCACAACGTACTCAGCTTCTGTTGTCGAATCCGTGATACATCCCTACTTCATGCTCCTCTAACTGACAGCTTGTGATGACCAAGAGCCAAGAGCCAAGACTCTTGAGGCTGGGATGCAAAGATGGATGAGGTGAGGTGTACAAGGCCATGAGTTAGTCCCACATCGCCTGGAGAGAAGAAAATCCTGAGCTACTTATATTATTCCCCCTCCCAAATATATCAGACGCGTTTTAAAACCGAGCGCCGCTACAGAATTCGTAAGAACTCCGTAGTTAAGCGTGCTCGGGCGAGAATAGTACTATGATGGGTGACATCCCTGGGAAGTTCTCGTAAGGGCACGGGCAAAGCGGGTAATATCTTGTATGTTTGGGGTGGATGTTACAAAATGGTATCAGGGCCGGTTCTCCTCGAGATGGGGGGGTCTAACCCTGCACGAGGACGTGTAGCCCTAAGGGGGGTCGATTGTGACGACCAAGAGCCAATAGCCAAGAGCCAAGACTCCTGAGGCTGGGATGCCAAGATGGATAAGGTGAGGTAAGGTGTACAAGGCTATAAGTTAGACCCACACCGCCTGGAGAGAAGGAGATCATGAGCTACTTATATAATTTCCCCTCCCAGACATATCAGATGCGTTTTAAAACTGTACGCCTAAGAACTCCGTAGATAAGCGTGCTCGGGTAAGAGTAGTATTAGGATGGGTAACATCCCTGGGAAGTTCTCGTGCGAGCACGGGCAAAGTGGATAAAATCTTGTATGTTTGGGGCAGATGTTATATAGCTCCTCATCCTAATGAAAACACAAACCCTGACGTTGATCTCCTGGATTCCGGATCTGTTGCAAAGTCAGAATCCGTGTATCCAATCGGCATCAGTTCCTGTGAAGAGTAAACTAACTCATAATCTCTCGTTCTACGGAGATACTTGAGTATACTTTTCACAGTAGTCCAATACCCTGGACCCAGATTTGACTGATACATGCCCATCATGCCTACTACATAGCATATATCCGGTCTCGTGCACTGCATAGCATACATTAGACTCCCTACAGCCGAAGCATAAAGTATCTTCTGCATCTCTGCCCTCTCCTCAGGAGTCTTAGGACCCTGATCCTTGGACAATATCATTCCATGTTTGAATGGAACTAGTCCCTTCATAGAGTTGTGCATACTGAATCTGACCAAGATAGTATCTATGTAGGCTGATTGTGACAGCGAGAGAATCTTGTTCTGGCAATCTCGAGTTACCTTGATCCCCAAAACATAACTCGCTTCACCCAGGTCTTTCATATCAAATTGAGAGGACAACCATACTTTCACTGTAGATAATATTCTAACATCGTTTCCAATGAGCAGGATATCATCTACGTAAAGCACTAGAAAAACTATTGCAGTCTTATCGCTCCTTTTATAAACACATGGTTCATCCACGTTCTGTTCAAATCCATAAGAATAGATAGCCTGATTAAAACGCATGTCCTAACTTCTGGATGTTTGCTTCAGTCCATAAATGGACCTTTGCAACTTGCACACCAGACTTTCCTAACCTTTTGCGACAAAGCCTGGAGGTTGAGACATATAGATGTCTTCCTCCAAATCCCCATTGAGGAATGCGGTCTTGACATCCATTTATCAGATCTTTCAATCATAAAGGGCTGCAATGGATAAGAGGATCCGGATAGACTTAAGCATAGCCACTGGCGAAAACGGATGAGGAGGGCGGTTTTTAGGGTTTCTCTTTGTCTATCATGAAGCCTGGACGAAAACGCCCTCACGAAAAGTGATACACTGTAAGAGAGATTGAGTGAGGTGCGCTACTCATAATCGAGTTCCGTCAGTGCCTATGCGTTCCTGGAATTATTTTGCTCATTTTAAGATTCATATTTAATATGTTCTGAGCCATATTTTAGTATTTACCAAAATACCCCTATAGCCCTTAACATATATGAATTAGGTTTTTAGGTTTCGGGCTTGCGCTCCATCGTGCTACTTCGCATCCAACGTGTCCAACCAGGTCGAGAAACAATTCCTATACACAATGACATAGTGGAACCTTCAGGGTTCAGGATCTCTAGCTCCAACCGGATCCTTGATTAACTGTTCCGGTGACACACCGAAAGTTCTATTAATCAACCCTAATCTGGTTAACCCGCGTAGCTATCCAGAGTGCGATGCGAGTTGAACTCTAGTAATCCTAAACTTATATTACTCCCTCGTAACCATGTTCCCTACTATACTCTGATAATCCTTAGTCCCTCCTATTACTGGTGCCATGATTCGACTCGGGCGATCGGGAGCATCATCAGATCTCGATTGATCATCTGACTAGGATTTGATGACTTGTCATCTATAACACCACACACCTTACGGTGTTATGCCTAGCATCCAGAACGTCATCAGTCATACTGACAACCACCAGACCTGGGTTAATTGTATGGACAGATTGACTCATCAAAACGCACACATCCAACACTGGACGTTGGATAACCTGTAGGGATTGCATGCTACTCAAGCGTCAGTCGGGTAACCCAACGTACCATGGTATTAGACTATGGAAGGTCCGCACATGTTGATACATCAAAGCATCACTCAACTAGTTGGCTCAGTGTACATGGTCTCTCATGGTTAAGGACATAGTATCTATAGTAGTAAGACAGTTTATGCACCAGTGTCTGAATCACTGAACTGGGCACCGTCTTGGTTTCTGTTCAACACGATCATCGTGCTTGGTCAGGTGAATGGGAATCCCATGTTCCTGTGGTGGAGGCTTCACCACATCCTCTACCTGCCAACAGTTTATTCTCGGTGAAGCGACCGGCATCACCAAAGCCGTGAACTATATCTATGTTTATACAGAACCGGTCCACTAGGTCTCCCAAGCATAGATCGACCATGTGCCTTAGTGGCCTACTGTGTTCCCTAGGGTCCTTTATTATATATATGAATTAACATACACCAAAGTAGTATTCTAATTAAAGCAATAACCAAAGTCATCTTTATTAATGTTAATACATAAAGTCCACGCTCAGGACACACGAGCTACAACAGTTCATGCATAGGTCAGAGGAAAAATAGATAGTTGGTAAAGTGAGGCAGCCCAATGGGTCAGAAGATGGTGAGATGGAGCCACACTGAGATATGGAAAGATGAGATCCATTCGCAATGTGGAGGGGTGGAATGGTTGCGGGGCGAAGAGCAGTAAGAACAGATAAGTCATGAGTAAGGTGCTGAGAGGTCCCTGAGTCTAGAACCCAGGGAAACTAGTACCAGAGTTAGTCGAGTAGGAAGTAGATGGTACAGACGAGGAGGAGACGCCAGAGCTCAGCTGGTGCTGCTGGAATAGTTGAAACTGCTGGAACATCTGGAACTACTGTTGAGCAAGGTTGACGGATGAGGCAGGCTGAACGAGGGCAACATGTGTAGGAGGAGAGCCATGAATAGACCATCCTTGGCCAAGGGGGCCAGTACGCTTGTCAAGATGTAGAGTCTAGCACATCTCGACCGAGTGACCTTTCTTGTGGTAGTAAGTCCAGTATGACACACCATGACCACCAGAATGTCCACCAGAGCGTGGAGGGGCCGAAAGTGGTATTGTCACTAGTGCTGGAGTGGATGGGCGAGAGGCGGTGGTGAGAACCCCCTCATGGCCATTAGTAGGAGTTGGAGCAAGAGGGGTTGTGGTGGCGCTAGTGCTTTCCAACCGGGACTGCTCAAAGAGAAGTACAATGACGCCCTTAGTAAGACGAGGAAAGTGGGTATGGTACAACAGTTGCCCGGCCAAGAGCTGAAGATCTGGTGCGAGTCCGGCGAGAAGAAAGTGCACCTTCTTGCGATTTTGAAACAATTGGATCTCTAATATCGTGGCATTAGGTCCGGGCTCCATCTGCTCGAGCTCTTGCCAGAGGGTACCCATGGAGGTATAGTACTCCTCCACACGTCGAGTACCCTGATGGGCTGTCATCATCTCTCTCAGGAGATGGCCCTCATGCACTGTCCGACTTGACAAAGAGGTCACAGAGGTGTGTCCAAATAGCGCAGGCTGTCAGAAAAGCAACCAGTCTGCTGTGCAGAGAAGCACTCACCTACGCTACAAGGAATACCTTGACGTGGGCATCCTCGTATGTACAACGAGTTTTGATACGTTGAGGATCTGCAATGGAGGGAGGAGTCGGTGGCGTGGCAGCGATTTTTGTCATAATACCATCGATGTTCTTCACAGAAAATGCCGACGTATCAGGTGTGTAGAGGGCATTGATGTCCTCGGAGGGCATTACGAAGTGGAAGAGATGTCGGTAGAGAAACTGACTCTCAAGTTCGTTCCTGATCAATGTCGACCATGGTGTCCAATTCGTCTGAGTGGAAAGAAGGAGATTGGTGTGCGTGGGGAGATGCCTCTCGAAGACACGGTTGTCATTGAAGAAATCCATTGGGATCTCCAACGCAACGCATAGGATCCGGTACCAAATTGGGCTGTGCAAAGTGGACCTCGGTGCAGGGGATCAGGCTGCTGGGGCGATTCACAGCGGATCGGCGTAGAGGATCGGGCTGCTGGGTCGATTCGCAGCGAATCAGTGCAGCGGATCTTAGTGCAGGGGATCCAGGTATTGCCACATAGAGGGATCGGGGTTACCGATCGGATCACACCGTATGGGAGAAGGACGTCGTGGGAAAAGGAGCCACACGTACTGGGTCGATTCGCAGTGAATCAGTGTAGCGGATCTCGGCGCAGGGGATCCAGATATTGCTTCATAGAGAGATCGGGGTTACCGATCGGATCGCACCGTATGGGAGGAGGACGGCACAGGAAGTGGAACCACACGCAAACGTCGATCGCAGGGGTCCATGGTGAAGTCGATGCGCAAAAGGGTAAACATGCCGGGATGCCGCGGGAGAGGAGGGGTCATCCGCGGGATCACGTCTGCAGGTGTCACTATGGGCTGCGTGAGGGAGGAGCAGTTCGGGCACGAGAGGAAGAGAGGCAGCCGATCAGGTTGTGTGCTCTCGAGAGGAGGAACAGGAAGGGCGGCTAGGTTTTTTTTTTTTGGACCCTAGCTCTAATACCATGTAAACATTCTTTTTGGGAGAACATGGCGTGTCGTATATTATGGCTCAAAGACCAAGTATAAATAGATACAAGGATACTTGCACAGCAAGTCAGATACAAACACACTATCTTCTCTTATATGCACCTACTCTCTACATATACCACACACGTATATACAAATATCTTAACAGGAATAATGACTTAGTTTTCAGATTTGATTTTGGTTGATTTTGGATGTTATCTAATAGCATCTCCAGTCGTTACTCAAACCCTTACCCATATTTAAATATGAATAAAAACCCTCCAAAATAAGCTCAAACATATACCAAATTAAGTTTTACTCAGATTTTTCACCATATCCAATGAGATTCAAACAATATACAAAATTCCAAACGGTTATCTAAGAGGCTTTCCATATTTACAACATGGTCATACAACGATTGAGTTTTTACACAAATCAGTGTAAAAAGCTTCATAATCAGCTCCAATCTTTACTCAAATTCATATCAAATTGAATTTTTATTTAAATTTGAGTAATGGTTCAAGTGCTATGTTTTGGATTTTTTACTCAGATTTAAATAAAAAATTAAGTAAGGGCCGGTGATACTCAAGCTTTTAAATTGATGTTCGACTCCGTCCTTTCAGCCCTAGGTTGTGAGAGCGATCTCCAACAACTGCTCCCCTCTCCTTAGCTATTTTTGTAGAGCCACAACCAAACCCACTCCAACATCCTTCCTCGTCAAATTTTGGTGGTGGCATTGGGTGGCTCTCGGAACACAGTTAGAGAACTTCCTCGTCAAATATAGGTGGTGGCATTGGGAGGCTCTCGGAACACAGTCAGGTTTCTCTTCCTTTCATATCCTACGTCACTACGAGGCATTGGGAGCTCTCTATAAAGGAGAGATGCACTGAGCACAAAACTCAGCAACCATCGTCAGTGCACGTGTGAGATTCATCTGAACTTGTTGGGTCAAATACGAGCACTCGTCAGAATTGACTCGTCGGTGGCTGGTGAGGGGACGTGCACGTTAGCGACCACCGTCTCCTAAGTCCTAACTATAAAAGGAAGCGACCAGCCCCGCTTGTCCTCGTATCGTTTCATTCGCCTCTTTCCCCTGTTTCTCCCCCTTTCGCTCCTCTCTCCGAAGCAAAGAGCGAAGAGAGATTCCCAGAAATGGCGGAGAAGCCGAGCAAGATGGAATCGATAAGGGAGTGGGTCGCGGAGCACAAGCTCCGAACCGTGGGTAATCTCTCCACCCTCCCCATTCCTTTTCGCTTTTTATTTTCCATTAATTATTCGTCGGAATTGGTTTCCCACGGGTTTTGATCCTTTGATCCGCTGATGATTTTGGGGGAAAGGGTGTCTTTGGATTAGCGGGATCGCGGGCTCGATCGCCTACAACTGGTCTCGACCCAACATGAAACCCAGCGTCAAGATCATCCACGCGAGGTACGTCTCGATTTTGATCCATTCCATTCTCGTCAATTCCCCATTTCTATTCGTTCTTATTTGATGCTTTTGTATTGATTTACTCGGAATGATTTTCCATGGTGCAATGAATGATTGTTGTAAGGATTGGGACATTTTTCGAATTGATGGGAAGGGAAAGGGGAACATTTCGGCAATTGATTTCGATGTTTCACATCAATGTTGAAGTCACCAAATATTATCATGTTTGCTTAAAACCTTCTAAGTTTTTATTAAAAAAAATCAATTTTGGTTTCTACAAATAAATCACATAGTTTGATTGTCCTATATTGTAGATTCTTTTCTTTGTTGATCAAAAGATCGCTTATTGATTTTTGGTCGAAGCTTGAATTTGGTAAAATTAGACTCTCTAATAACTTGTATTTATGTGTTCCCTCAAAAAAAAAATTTGTATTTATGGTGGAAATGATAAGGTCAATTAGATATTGTAAAATATTAGATTCATATTGTTGTTTTAACTCAATTTGGCTCTTTAGTCTGTACTTAGTGCCACAAAGATGAATTCCCTATTTCAACTATTTCCTTTAGCCTCTTCGTAAGTATAGGGGAACCTAACAGGGTTGTTCCCTAGTTGCATGATCTAAAATTGTTGATGTGAGATGAAGTTTCTTTTGAAGGATTGAAGCTCAGGCTGCTATGATGATTGTGGATGTTAGTTGGGCGTTTTATTTATGAAATCAAGTTGATTGACACGGATGTGATTTAATGGGCTTTTAGGGATGAATTTCTCTCCCCTTTAGGAGGCTTTTGGGTACTTGAATAATTTGTCACTTAAGTTCGTTGTAGGTACATGTGACATTGGAATTGGGGAGAGAGCAGATCGATGTGAAGGCCGCGGAAGGTGGGACATGTAGTTGTCTAGTCACGTGGGTGAGACCCCGAAGAGGAATGAGGCACGGTTGAGATTCGTCATGTGAATTAGTTAAAATAGAAGATAAAGAAAGGTTAGACCACTGGTTGAGGAGATCAGATGAGTATGAGGGTTTATCTAAGTTTGATAAAGATGTGTTCAAGTAAACTTTCTAGTCCATGAAAGCTCAATTAACCGCAACCCTTGATCTAATTAGCCAATGGTGCTCCTTCAACTAATTGAACACATGTCCAATTAGTCACTTAAGTTTTGATGTGAGTTACACAGTTGCGCATGACTCCTGTACCATAGAGTAGCATAAGTTGGAATTTCTAAATATAAGTCCAATTGTCATTTAGAGTTAAACATTAGAAGGTAAATTAAACATACGACAATTCTAATTAACTAAACTAAGCCACAAAGAAGTAAATTATCTTAAATAATTAAGAAAACAAGTGACCCTAGTGCATTCTACATAAATTGCATGACCAATTGGTCTGTCTTGCAAAATTTCCTTGGTTAGGTTTTTGGAATCAATTTTAGAGGGTTGACACAAGGTCACAACAAATTAAAACATTCTTGTCAATCTTTTTGTGGAGTCTTCTAGGTCAAAGTTGTATGCATAGTTTATCTCAAGTGGATAATGTTGTTGAGATTCATGTTGTGAACTTCCCTAAATAAAAATTTATGCTTATCATAATTCATATGTTGAACTTGGCATTTAATGTGGAGTATTGAGTCTTTTTAAATTGATAAGATGTTTATTGTAGTCATTACGATATCTTTACGAAATTAAAAAATAGGTGTTAGGCATAATATCATATGCAATGTTGCATTCTACACAAGTATTTAAATTTCTCGATAAAATATTGTTGTTGGGCGCCACTTGGATAGTGCGCCCTCTTAGAGGTATTGTGCTATGTTGCTAAAGAATAGATGAAGAGGAAGAGAAAGGTAAAAATGACATGCGAAGAACAAGCAACCATAGAGGTGTGATCTACAATGAAGCAAATAAATTCCTCTTTCTTGCCTCCCACCACTTTTCTTTTATAGAAAGTGGCACACCAATGCTTTATTTAATGAATTAGGGATTGTGGATGCCATCTTTTGACTCTTGTCATTGATAAACCCACTGCTAATATTCAAGAAAAAGTACCGTGGTGTATGTTATTTGCAGATGATATAGTGTTAGTCGATGAACAAGGATGATGTTAAATACTAAATTGGAATCGTGGAGGAAAACTTTGGAAGATATGGGCTTAAAAATAAGTCGAGCTAAACGGAATATATGAAATGCAATTTTAATGAAAATAATAATGATAATGAAGCCCATTTCACAATTGATGGTCAAGAAGTACAACAATGTGATTGTTTTTGGTATGTTGGGTCTGTCATACATAAGAATGGAGAGATAGATGATATATCCAATAGGATTAAAGTGGGTTGGATGAGTGGAGAGGGGCCTCGGAAGTGTTGTGTGATTGACGCATGTCTTTAAGTCTCGAGAGAAAATTTTACAAGACAACAATAAGACCCACAATGCTAAATGGGTCAAAATGTTAGCCCTTAAAAAGAGCTCGATCTCATAAGACGGGCGTGGCAGAGATGAAGATGCTGAGGTGGATGTGCGGAAAAACTAGGAGGGATAGAGTGAAGAATGGGTGTATTAGAGAAGTGTTGGAGTGAACCAATTGAGGACAATAGAATGTAGAATAGATTAAGATGGTTTGGCCATGTACAACGTATAGTTGAGGTGGCCCTAATAAGGAAAGGGTCCCAGATTAGTGTGGAAGGTCCAAGGAGGAGGAAACGACCTATAATAACATTGATGGAAGTTGTTAGAAAAGATATGGAAAAAATTTCATTAACAACAGATATAGTTCAAAATAGAAGTGAATGGCGAAGAAGGATTCATAAAGCCGACCCCAAGTAGATGGGCCATGGCTTGATGTTTATGTTTATGGTTATTGTTGCACCCTTTTGATGGACGTTGGTCGTGGGAGATGGAGAAAAGGAAGTGTATTTATTAAAAGGGGAGTGCACACAATTCCTTAGCTTTTTGTTACTATACAATCATACCTAGATATGATTATCATAGAAATTAATTATATAAGACCCTTCAAGTAGTTATTTTCTTTATAGAGGATATAGCATATACATGGAAATTGAAAAAATCTAGTCTATGCATACACAGATTTATATGCACATCTATCGAGACATGCATCAACATAATTATTCTAGTAACTCATATTATAGTTGAATATCATTGAAAATTTGGAAGTCCGTGGATATTAGATATTATTAGTTATCACAATAGAACCAATTTGGTTCATGAAAAATCATTAGAATTATAGTTTTAGGAGGTCTACTGTACTGAGAATCAGCCCCACACTACCAAGGGGAAGCCTTTTATATACATTCACAAGCCTATAAGTCTTATTCTTGTTTCCTTAATTTCACGAAGTGGGAAAAAATTCAAAAAATTATATTGGATAAGGTGGGTCAGGGATGTCCATTAATCAATTTAAAGTACCTGGAAACAAACAACTTATATTTATACAAATTTGCATGTGCATATATGCGTTAAAAATGCAGAAGACGTCTTGTGGTTTTAGTATTGCATGTGCAATATTTGAAGGGATTTGTTAGCAAGTGTACCCAAGAAATTCGATAAGTATAGAGCCCTCATTTTATCATAAATAATGTTTTAATGGGGTTAATTGCTTAGAAGGATGAAAATTTTAATAGATTGTAGAGATCTCTGCCTTCATCCGTGATATCAGCTTTCCCTTTCATGCAACAATTTATTTTCTCCTTCCTTTCCCTATTACACACCTTTGCATCCGACCCATCTAATCTAAGTTTTGGGATGGTTGTGATCAAGGTTTTAAATGTCAATTTCAGCCGGTGAATTCTAGCTAGAAATATGCTCACGGGTGCTCCTGGTTAGGCTGGCATATTTCTAGCTAGAATTCAAATTAATTGGATTCGTGATAGGAATCTAGGATACAAGATGAATGCATAACCTGCAATTCTATCTTATTTAGAAATTAAGAGTAAGTTATAGTGGTCCTAACTCCTAAGGCACATTTATCTTATGGAAATTTAAAAAATATATATGGGGTCATATATCAAACTGTGGTCCACAATATCATGGGTAATGGATCTAAGTTGAGTTACTAGTTCCTCTTCTTGATGGCATACTCTCTTGTGTTGGGAACATGTTCTCCATAGGTTTCCATCCAAGACTTCCCTAAGGTTGTATTCATAGTGTGCTGAGATACATGAAAAGTTTCTACTGCTAAAGATAGTTCCATGTTATGGATGGAACACCACACGCACATGCAAGCTTAGAGTTCACCACTGCAACTTGACTAGGCTTGCAATGTTAGGAGTGGAAATAATCTGGTAGGGTGCATGTTGCATTTTCATTTCCCCGCACATGAATTGAGCTTACTTATTTTCTTTTCATCCTTAAGTTGCTGAGCTTTGAAGTAGCATTGTGATTATCCTTTTGGTTATGGCTTCTTTTTCTTAGTTACCATTTGGCTAATTATGAGGTTAGTTCTTTTTGTTTTGGAGTTTTGTGGATACTCTCTCTATTTGGAATTGTGCAATCCTTATCTATGCACAGGAAAAATACAAGATTTCCTGTATTACAAGATCCTTCGTTCTCTAGCTTTCATATTTAAGTTTCTAGGCAATTGTTTACTATTAGTTTAGATTCGAAGTACACATCATTTGAATTCAAAGCATAAGGAATATTAGGATGTATTATCTTGTGGGTAATTCAAAACTGTAGAGTATATACTTTTTATGTAGTTTTTCAATCTAGCCCTCCATATATATTCCAAATCATGAAATATTTGTTCTACCCCCGTTTGGTTAAACTTTTGCTTTTGATTTATGACTTCTGCATCGGTACTTCCACTGGAAGTAACTTTTGCATGAGTTGCTTCTTTTAAAAGGTCATTTGGTTGATTTCTGGAGAAGTTACTTTTTGTGTTGGATTATATTTTTTTCGTTTGGTAGGCCAGAAGTCAACTTTTAATTCTACAGTGGTGGTGTGTGGCCAACAGTGGTGGTGGTTGTGGTCATCGTGGTGGTGACGGGCGACAACAATGGTGTCTGTTGTAGTGGTGGCGATGCCGGTGGGCAGCTGTGGCAGCAACGAGTGGTTGTTGTGCCAAATGCAATGGTTTTTCTTCCAAGTTCTCAACAATCTATTGTGACTTGAGACTTCGAACTTCTGGGAAGTACAAGTATGACGTTTGGGGCCAAAATTTTTACCAAACGTCCTCATAGGGATCTTCTTTTTCCAGCATGAAAAACTGCTCTAGTATTATCATTTTTGTACAAATTTTGTTGTGTGTGCCCCTTGGTGGTGTTTTCCATTTAGGGCTCAAGACAAAGGCAAAGCTAAGAGTAAGTATTGGCGAACCACTTGTATTATCATGGTTTATTGGCGAATAGTATTGTCATTGGAGTAGCACTGTTGTAGGCAGAGGGCATAGAGTTAGACAAGGTCATGTGCCTTGGCGTGACCAAGCTTCAGGTGGGAATCTTGGGTGACCACCTGGTCTTGAAGCACAACCTGGTGCCTAGGTTGCTTCTTAACCAACCTAGGTGACACCTTGACTACATTGAGGATACATTTTATGTTGAGGCCGAGAGCATGGAAAAATAAATCATGGACTGCACAATAGCATTGCGTGAGATCCTCACTTTGTAGAGATTCATGTTCTGGATAGAGACGAAGTCATGAGAGCATCACTCTACAAAGTAGAAATACATTGAGTTATGTAATAGTGATAATCTTTGTCGGTTTTTGGTACTAGCATAACATTGCGCAAGTTTTATTGTAGAACTTTGGCCAAGCAACCACATCAAAATCAGGGTTCATACACCTGTACAATTAAATGATGCACTTCAAAGTAAATTAAACAAGTCTATTAAGGTTTGTATGTACGTATTGAAGAACTGTAAGGATAGAGTATATTGCACTGAGAACAAAATGATGAAGAGCAAATTAAGATTGCATTTATGTCGGAGAGCAGAGGTGACTCATTTAAGAATAGGGTCTGATATTGTTGTGGAGGGTCAAGAAAGAGTGGAAGACGTGAAATAAAGTTGATGGAAGTTTTTAGAGAAGATATGGGAAAACTTGCAGTGAACATAGATAGAGCCCTTTACTGAAATTACTAGTGAAGAAGTATTCATAAAGCCGACCCCAATATATGGGACAAGTATAACTAGTGAAGAAGTTGAAATCATTGGTGTGTGTAACTTGCAGCTTGGGTTTATCAGGTTCCAAAGCTTGGTGATATTCAAAGCATTGCACTTGTTTTGTAGTTATTTTCTGTCGGACCCAAGTGTAAGGATCATGGAGTTGATGATTCTGTTCCCGGTGGAAATGTGGCGGTCCAAGGAGGACCTACATAGTTATTTGTCAATTGCAGCTTTCAGGGTTGACTTGTTCCTCGTTGACCCATCTAGTTAAATTTTCATAGTGCTTTGCGATAATCCTTGAATTGTTAATGGTCTATAACCCTGTGTTCTTTTCCTGGACGCTACGAATTGATCCATTCCCAGGTTTTGTTTCCATAAAACCACCTATGCGCCATCTGTGCAGATATTGTTTTCACCAACTTCTCACATCTGGTTCAGATAGAGAGGTACATGCTTTCACCATTAGGATGGGGGAGGTACAATTGGATTTACATACCGTATGTGTATGGTTGAGAAGGGAATTGGAAGCGTAATTTTTAAGTTATGGAAAGAATGAGGGAAAGAACCCATTTCCTAGTGAATTTGAATTCCCAGGAATAGAACAGGACCTAAGAGTAGGGCTGGCAATTTCGGACCCGACACGACCCGACCCGACCCGACACGAAGTTAGCGGGTCTGGGTCAGGCCTAAACGGGTTCGGGTCGTAAACAGGTCGACACGATAGACCCGTTTAATAAACGGGTCGGGTCCGGGTTTAGGGTCTGGACACGGTAGTCCCGGGAAGACCCGTTTAGTATTCAACGGGTCGTGTCGGGTCGAGTCGGGTCGGGTCTACCCGCAATCCGATACTATAATATATAATACCAGCGGGTCTTTCGGGTCAGGTCGAGTCGGATTGGATCGGATCGGGTCAACTGAATAGACTGACCTGGGTCCATTGTACCGCTAGAGGTGTCATGATACTAGCATGGACCTACACGTGTGAGTTTTATAAACCGCATGATCTTTGATCATAGATCACCGGCCCAATATTAATACTGGATTTCACCCCAGAAAGAAAAGCAAGCAATTCGGGCTCCGTGGAAAAGGGCGAGACGCCATGTCCCTCCCCTTCCTCCTCCTCCTCCTCCTCTCAGTACCCTTGTTGCTCATCTTAGCCGGAGCAGAACCCGAACCCATGAAGCACGGTCTGAGGAGCTTCGATCTCCGATCCGAGAGGCCCAGGTATGGAAATCTGGTTGGAATTCGATTGGAAACCCCAATTTCTGTCTCGAGGGGTTGAGATCTGTTGATCGATTGCAAGGTCGGAGTGGGGGGGTGCTCGTACACGGTGAGGATAAAGACGAGCTGCTCGTCGTCCTGGCTCACGAGGGACGCCATCAGCCTGGCCTTCGGCCCGGGTGGTAAACGGGTCTTACCGGGTCTACCCGTTTATTAGTGGGTCGGGTACGGGTTTAGGATCTAGACACGATTAGTTAAACGGGTCGGGTCCGGGTCTGGGGGTTTTGGACACGACACGAAACTAGACACGACACAACCCCGACACGACACGACCCATTGCCACCCCTACCTAAGAGATAGGATATGTGTTATTATTCTATCTTCTCATATTTTTTTCCCTTGAAAATCTTTGTATGGAGACAAGGACACAATTCAGTACATTCTGAGTTACATGGCATATCTTTCTGCTTTCGAAGCTTCGTGCTCACTCGCTCGCTCTCTCTCTCTCTCTCTCAATTCAGATTTTGCAAGAAGTTTGTATATAAATGATGCACTTTATAATTATTGTTGAATGTAAAGTACAAGCTTTGTGGCCAAATTCTTGACAATGGCGCAGTTGTTCTTCACTGGTTGTTTCTAATTTTGCAGGCTACATGCTCAGGCTCTCACCCTGGCTGCATTAGCTGGCGCTGCTCTGGTGGAATTCGCTGACCAACGGGCAAAATCCGAATCGAAGGCAGACAATATGCAGAGCAATTCCCTTCATTAGATGGACACTCGCTGAAGGATTAGAATGTGACAAGCAACTGTTCTTGCTTGTTTTACTGAAAAAAGAAAAGAAAAAAGAAAAAAGAAAAAATGTTCTCGCCTCTCTTTTGTCCTCACCATCCTGAACAGAACAAAGTCCGAAGCATAAGGGGATAATTAGCTGTTTGAATGGCTCCGAGGAGGATCCTTTTTGCTGCAATCAGGAGTCATGTATGAGCATAAAATTTGGGCAACTGCTTCCTACCTTCTTTTGCTTGTTGCTTTCGAATACGGGTTTAGCTGAAAGACCGTGAGCTCTGTTGATGGGTTCCCATCATCTCGCGACATTTTAAGTTTGTTTAAGATGGTTTATTATCTTGAAGCCATCGTCGATAAAACTTTTCATTGTTCTGATTGATTGACTTGATTTGCTGATCTAGATATCTTGATGGGGGGGAATGAATGAAATTTTCTGCAAAAAAGCACATCTATAATTTTTTTCCCTACTATATAATCAATCAATTAATACAATCTATGGTATGATTAGTTTTTTGTTGGAGAGGTTATTAGGGGTTCTTATTGTGAATACCTTTACCAAAAACCAAAAAGAGAGGGTAAATTTAATTATACTTGCTTCCCAGATATTTGCCTAAACTACACTGACCTCCCGCTTATTGTGTGATTTAAACTCTTGTCTCCCTTCTTAGCAATAAAATTTATGTTCGGCTGCTAACAGCAGAGTTTACTAGGGGCAGCACTTACCACACTAAAAAAAAAATCTATCCTATCTATGTGCCATGGATGATAGCAACTCAAATCTGCCGGCGCCTACTTTGCTGATCGCATCCGTCGGCTTCTTCCTCCTCCCTAAGAGTGCAGTAAAAGGAAGGAGAGAGAAAGATGGGGAAGGAAGAAGAAAGAGGGAGGACATGGCGGTGGAATTGTGTTAGATGGGACAGGCGGCGAAGCATGGGCGGTATCAAACCAGCAGCAACGATCTGCACGGGTCATGCCGGTGATTCTGCGTCGACCTACTATGGGTAGTGGTTTGCACCACACATTACCAGGGGCAGCACAATTGCAGGTGCCACTAGGGGTGTTCATCGGTTCGGGTTGACCCGCCAAACCGAACCAAACCGGTCTATTTGGTTCGGTTTGGATCGGGTATTTTTGACAGTTCGGTTGGTTCGGTTCCAAAAAAAAAAAACCCGGCTATGATCGGTTCGGTTTTGGGTTGTGAGTTTTTTAAACCGCACCAATCCAACCCGAACCATTGGTACTATAACCTCAGTAGTTACTACTATACAGTGTATAATCTCACTAATATTGTACATTACATGGTGGTGACCCCAATTACCACCATTCGGTGAATTCAAAACTTTCAAGTATTCAACGGTGTGATGAAACTTAAAAGTGAAGGGTGTTGCCCATATAATTACTAGCACCCCCAAATCCCAACTTATGAAATATCACAAAGTGAAAAATTAAGGGTATTACTAGTAATTCTATAGGGGCAAATAGTAGCACCCAAAGTTAAAGGCTTAAAAATAAAATCTGAACCAACTCGGCGACTCAACCATTCATGCCTCACTGTGTGATGATGAGCGAGTTGAAAGACCCGCAGAACCGAACCGAACCAAACCGAACTTTTCCGGGTTGGTTTGGTTCGTTTTTTACCAAGGAATGGTTTGGTTCGGTTTCATTTTCAAGAGAACCGATCAACTTTGGTTCGGTTTCAAATTTATCAAAAAACCAAACTAACCCGAACCATGAACACCCCTAGGTGCCGCCCTTGGCAATCCACAACTACCCCTGGCTAATGGCTATTGTGCTGCCCCCAGTAATCTTTGTGCTGTAAATAGACGGACCAATAAAATTTGTTAAAAATCCAAAACTAACCTATGTGGAATACCCAAAACTACCCCTAGAAAAATCAGATTCCACATTCAGAGATGGTGCTGGAGAGGAGAGTGGAATTAAAAGGATGGGAAGTGAGAGCGTGAGACTGCGCTATTGCTGCTGCCTCACATACGAGTTCAATTCCCTCGTCTCTCTGCAAAGAGAGAGAGAGAGAGAGAGAGAGAGAGAGAGAGAGAGAGAGAGAGAGAGAGAGAGAGAGAGAGAGAGAGAGAGAGAGAGAGAGAGAGAGAGAGAGAGAGAGAGAGTTCAGCATCCAACCCGGGTTAAAAAGAGTTCTGTTCGGATCCTACAATCTATTAGCTATTACACGCGAGAACGAATGTCAGTATCTGAGTTATTTAATATCTCTGTCTTATACTCTCACTTTTGCCGTGAAGCATTGGTTTCCTATTTCGGTTTCCTTTGGAAGATAGATAAAAGGAATGGTCAATACCAACAAAAACTAAAAAATTAAAAGGAATGGAAGATTCTCCTCTTAAGGAGACCTCTGAGTTGGTAAGACTTAAAAACTTCTCTAGCTATCAATACTTGGTAAACTTTGACTTTTTTACAGGGTCTGACTTTACTTCTTGAAAGAGGAACTCGAAGGAAGTAGAGGGGTTGAAACACAGAAGCTGCTAACTTTTTATTTTAGGTTTAAAAGTCGATCCCTAAGGACACTAACTTTCCAATTATTTGTTCTTTTGTCTCAGTATCTACACTGAGTTTTATGGATTACTAGCAGGGGTGTCATGAAGAAAATTGTCATTTTTGTTGGACGCCCTGCAACTGCATAGGGCTATGTTTATTTTGTTTAGTATTTGCATCTAGATCGAAAAAAGGGGAGATACCGATTGAATCCCACATTAATTGTTTAGTGAGATTCCAAACCATTGCATCTAGATAGTGTTAGGAGATAACGGCTATGGTTTGAAAAGAATGAAATTGTCTTAATTGAGGGACTAAGCCCAAAATATATATATATATATATATATATATATATATATATATATATATATATATATATATATATATATATATATATATATATATATATATATATATATATATATATATATATATATATATATATATATATATATATAGGGCTGTTACAGTGAGCTGTGGGCTGCGGGGGGGGGGGGAGTTTTGACCCCCCAAGAAGTTATGGAATTTGATAAAATTTGGTGAGGTTGTTGCCTAGGATAAGATGATCATCCTCGCCAATTTTCATCAAATTTCAAAACTTCTAGGGGGGTCAAATGATCGAAGCAATTTTAACGGTGACTACGGACGGCAGAAATTGCTTCGACCATTTGACCCCCCTAGAAGTTTTGGAATTTGATAAAATTGGTGAGGATGATCATCTTATCCTAGGCAACAACCTCACTAAATTTCATCAAATTCCATAATTTCTTGGGGGGTCAAAATACCCGCAGCTCACTTCCCACCCCCCCCCCCCCCCCGGCAGCCCACAGCTCACTGTAACTGCTCTCTCTCTCTCTCTCTCTCTCTATATATATATATATATATATATATATATATATATATATATATATATATATATATATATATATATATATATATATATATATATATATATATTACAGTGAGCTATGAGCTACGGAAGGAGAAAATGGGCTACATTCATTTTGACCACCCTAGAAGTTTTGGAATTTCGTGAAAATTAGTGGGTGTGATGTCTAGGGTAACATGATCATCCTCACCAATTTTCAAGGAATTCCAAAACTTCCAGGGTCATCAAATGGTAGAAACAAAATTAACGATTACTACGGACGGTGGATAAAGCTTCAACCGTTTGATGACCCTAGAAGTTTTGGAATTCCTTGAAAATTGGTGAGGATGATCATGTTACCCTAGAAAACACACCCACCAATTTTCACGAAATTTCAAAACTTCTAGGGTGGTCAAAATGATCATAGCTCATTTTCTCCTTCTGTAGCTCATAGCTCACTGTAACATTCCTCTCCCTCTCGCTCTCTCTCTCTCTCTCTCTCTCTATATATATATATATATATATGGAAATGAGTTCCTATGACATGTCATAGGGAGTACCCTATGACATATGGTGAGTTAGTAACCCTAGAATATTTAGAATGTTCTGAATTTTTATGAGGATGATCACCCTATCTTAGATAGGACCCCCGCAAAAAATCGGCTCATTCTAAACCTTCTAGAGGCATCAAATATGATTTTCAATTTAACGGTTAAAATGGATGGCCGATAAAGCTTCTAGCATTTGATGCCCCAACAAGTTTTAGAATGCTTTGATTTTGTGGACATTCTATCTAAGGTAAGGTGATCACCCTAAAAAAAATTCAGCACATTCTAAACATTCTAGCATTACTAATTCACCATATATCATAGGGTACTCCCTATGACATGTCATAGGAACCCAGCCCTCATATATATATATATATATATATATATATATATATATATATATATATATATATATATAACCTGCACCCGTGGTGTAGCATCGTTTCTGCACTTCTCGCTTGTTTACCTCCCTAGAAGTTTTAGAATTGATAAAATTTGGTGAGGGTGTTGTCTAGGGTAAGATGATCATCCTCACCAATTTTTATCAAATTCTAAAGCATCTAGACGGGTCAAATGGTCGAAGCAAAATCTGCAGAATTTAACGATGACTCTGGACTACTGATTTTGCTTCGACCATTTGATCCCCCTAGAAGTTTTGGAATTTAGTGATTTTTTGTGAGGATGATCATCTTACCCTAGACAACACCCTCACCAAATTTCATCTAATTCCAAAACTTCTAGAATAGGTAAACAATGCCTGAGGTGCAGCAACGATGTTGCACCTCAGGTCCAGGCTCCCTTTTCCCAAAACTTTTAGAATAAGTAAACAATGGCTGAGGTGCAGCAACGATGCTGCACGGTGCACCTCAGGTCCAGGCTCCCTTTTCCCATATATATATATATATATATATATATATATATATATATATATATATATATATATATATATATATATATATATATATATATATATATATATATATATATATATATATATATATATATATATATATATATATATATATATATATATATATATATATATATATATATATATATATATATATATATATATATATATATATATATATATGAGGGCAGGGAGCCTACACCCGTGGTGTAAAATCGTTTCTGCACTTCTCGCTTGTTTACCTCCCTAAAAGTTTTGGAATTGATAAAATTTGGTGAGGGTGTTGTCTAGGGTAAGATGATCATCCTCACCAATTTTTATCAAATTCTTAAACTTCTAGACGGGTCAAATGGTCGAAGCAAAATTTGCAGAATTTAACGATGACTCTGGACTACTGATTTTGCTTCGACCATTTGATCCCCCTAGAAGTTTTGGAATTTGGTATTTTTTGTGAGGATGATCATCTTACTCTAAACAACACCCTCATCAAATTTCATCAAATTCCAAAACTTCTAGAATAGGTAAACAATGCCTGAGGTGCAGCAACGATGCGGCACTGCACAGCAGTCGTCTGATGCACTTGTTGCGTGCATGCGATGCACGCAGCGGTGCATCAGACGACTACTATACGGTGCCACACTTACCGTATGCCGCATTATAGCATGCCCCTATATATATATACTAGTGAAAACCCCGTGCCCGAGGGCACGAAAAATATTTAAAGAGAGATGAAAAATATTTTGAGGGCGTAGATAATATTTCGAGAAAGGTGATATTATTTCAAAAGTGGCAACAAAATATTTCGAGGGAGATAACAAAATTTCAAGGGTGATAACAATATTTCGTGAACGGTAATAATATTTTGAAAATCTGACAATATTTCGTATGTTGTGATAATGCTCGTGTTGAAATTTTGAGGAAGGGACAAACATAAATGTCATTTGGTTTGTCACTATGAGAATAAGACTACAAATAAATCCCAAATTTGACATTATCGGACCATCGATGTTGCACTAATTATAGTCCTACCTTTCACGCTACCTTGATAGATGAATTGCATTCGGCTTGGCTGTCATGCAAAGGGAAGACTGATCATTTGCCACGTCAAGAGTCTTGAGAGTGAAGCTTTTAACTGGGTTTTAAAAAAAACACATCCCAACCCCAACCTCTTTCTCTCTCTACTGCTCATGCAATGACATGCAAGAGCTTTAGCGAAGTCTTGGGTTGAGCGAAGTCTTGGGTTGATATCATATCATACCATGTAATGACAGCTAACATTGTAGTTTTTTAAAACGAACAAATTGAAAGAAAAAAAAAGCCAATAAACACACTACATGGTGGTTTCAAATAGTAGTGGCTTGCCAATTAATGGCCTCATAGAACCCATGTGGTGTTGTTATGGAGATATTTGTTGTTTTTGATATTCGAGAAGCTATAATCAATTTAGAGCACACCATCTTATGAATTGACTATACATACATCTTAAAGCATCCAAAAAAAGAAAAAAAATTGTATGCAGACAAAAAGAAAAACTACATTGAGGTGCAACATCTCAAGTGAAGGCAATTGCGGCCCATAACACTCGCAACTCCACTCTCATTGACTTCCTACTCTTCGATCATATAGTTCTCAAATGTTGTGGCATCATCATGCGTTTTCTCAGAGATATGGACGGCAACCTCAATCTCTCAAGCATACTAAAGCAGAGTGGGTAAAAAAAAACCTAACAATCCTAAAAAAGAGAGGGAGAGGGAAGAAAAAAGAAAAGGAAAAAAAAAACGTTTTCTTTGAGATCTGGATGGCGACCTGCTTTTTTCAGAGATACGGACGACGACCTCCATCTCTCAAGCATCCTGAAACAGCAATCCTATTTTTCTAAAAAAAAACATTTTCTAAAATCTAGTGCATGCCTGTGCCTGTCGGCACTGCAGCGAAATAGAAACAATCAAGAGATCCAAATTTTTTTTGGTGGATACAAACATGTGCATAGAAAGCTTCTCCTACCTAAATCAGCATAAACCTTCCCTAGAAGCCAAATCAAACACACGGATGAACAATTATTTCAAACCCCAAAGCAAGAGCACCATTGAGAAACTCAAGCCGATAATTGTGCCTAAACCGCAGATGGCTTATATATGCCGACAATTGTGCCTAAAATGACTTGCAAAACAAATGATCTATGCATCCACCGGGAAAAAAATCAGAAAAATCAGCTTTTCGGGCAATGGACCCATCCCACTGTGACGATAGTATGATTTTTTGCATTTAATTCTCCAAGCCCAATGTGGGTCCATAGCCCGAAAAAAAAAATCAGCAAAATCAGCCTTTCGGGCTATGGACCCACTTCGAGCTCGGAGTATTTGTAACATCCGTCCCAAACACACAAGATATTGTCCGTTTTGCCCGTGCCCGCACGAGAACTTCCCAGGGGGTCACCCATCCTGGTACTACTCTCGCCCGAGCACGCTTAACTACGGAGTTCTTACGAAATCCGTAGCGGCGCACGGCTTTAAAACGCATCTTCTATTTTTGGGAGGGAAAATTATATAAGTAGCTCAGGATCTCCTTCTCTCCAGGCGATGTGGGGCTAACTCGTGGCCATGTACACCTCACCTCACCTCATCCATCTTGGCATTCCTGCCTCAGGAGTCTTGGCTCTTGGCTATTGGCCTATTGGATCTTGGTCGTCACAATCCACCCCCCTCAGGGCTACACGTCCTCGTGTAGGGTTAGACCCCCCCATCCCGAGGAGAACCGGCCCTGATACCATTTTGTAACATCCGCCCCAAACACACAAGATTTTGTCCGCTTTGCCCGTGCCCGCACGAGAACTTCCCAGGGGGTCACCCATCCTGGTACTACTCTCGCTGATACCATTTTGTAACATCCGCCCCAAACACACAAGATTTTGTCCGCTTTGCCCGTGCCCGCACTAGAACTTCCCAGGGGGTCACCCATCCTGGTACTACTCTTGCCCGAGCACGCTTAACTACGGAGTTCTTACGAATTCCGTAGCGGCATACGGTTTTAAAACGCGTCTTCTATGTTTGGGAGGGGAAATTATATAAGTAGCTCAGGATCTCCTTCTCTCCAGGCGATGTGGGGCTAACTCGTGGCCATGTACACCTCACATCACCTCATCCATCTTGGCATTCCCGCCTCAGGAGTCTTGGCTCTTGGCTATTGGCCTATTGGATCTTGGTCGTCACAGTATTCATAGACAAAATCAGCCATTTTAAATACAAAATCATTCAAAAAACAGACGAAAAAAAAAAGAATGATGCAAAACATCCATGACATCCATAATCATGGATGTCATACGATCGTATGATTTTGCATTTAAAGAGTTACCATATGATTTTAAATGAAAAATCATTTAAGAATGAGACGGGAAAACAATATTGATGAAGAAAAGATGAAGAAAAAATGAAGGACATATGTACCTTTCCCATATGTCCTTCATTTTACTTGATCTTTTAATCTACCTTTCCAATAATTAAATATAAGCATCTATACTATCAATTTAGAAAGAACGAAAACAAACAACATAGAAATGTGATGTTCAATGACATTGCAAATTCTTTTCTCCATGAAGGAGGCCATCGAGTCCCGCACTCTCGGTCACTTAGAATAAAACCAATGATTGGGAGCGGGCTCGTCGGGTCCATGGAAGAATACCTTGACGGATCATTGGCCAATGTTCATCAACATTGTCAAATAGGAATTAATCTAGAACTCCATTTTCTATGAAAATCTAATGAAGAAACAAAAACTCACATCAAATTAATCACCTGAAGCCAATTTTTTAAAAGGTTAAGGCTTTGCAACAACTGTCTCTAACTAATCTTCAACACTATGAAGCTTTTCAAATGCCCACATCCACTTTTTCAATCTATATCAATCTAGTAATAAATCCTAACATAATTTCTAAATAAGTAATGAGAGAGAGAGAGAGAGTGTGTGGAGTAGCAACTGGTAAAGCTGCTCCCTCCACCACCACCATCACCTTCTTTTATAATTCACCCAACTGCAAGATTGTAAGGGTGAGAGAGGAAGGGGGGTTATTGTGCCTGTGTAATGTGTAATCCAAGGCTGATGAATACTTGTCGAGGGACATGCCTAAAAAAACAAAAAATCAGAAATAGTGCATCAGCCAACATAAAAAAGAGAGAAAAGAAACAGAGCATCATAAAAACCCCATGAGAGAGAGAGAGAGAGAGAGAGAGAGAGAGAGAGAGAGAGAGAGAGAGAGAGAATGAGAATAATGGCAAATGGATTGTGATTGTGAACTCATTACCAGTTGGAGTTCCAAAAAAAAATTTAAGATGGTGATTTTGTCAACTAAATATGAGAAATCCAAACCGAAATTGATGAAACTGGTATAAATGGGTCTTGAATTACTACTATGCAAATATTAATCCATCAAGATCTTGACCCAAAATTTTTTTGATGACTAAAAATCAAAAAAATGCATTCGCAGAAGGTGACCTCTGACCTTTCGTCAGCCACCATGCTTCCTCCTTACAATCTGTCCGAGAGTAAATTGCAAACAAACAGGGAGAGGCATGAGATTAAATTATGGTACAGGCAAAAACACATGCATCCGTTCCATCAGCCCATTTATCCGTTTTCCACCTAAAGCTTGTACTGAATTTTCAGACAACACAACAACAAAAAATTAAAAACAACCAGAATTTAAGGAACAAAAAAATAATTGCAGGGGGATGGCCAATCATTTACAATGTTGAAGATTGAAAAAAAAAACAGAATCGCAGGGGGGAGGAAGGGATAATGCTTACATGGAGATGTAGGTGGACTGCGAGCGTGTTGATTGATCACCAATGAATTTATATCACCAAAGGAAAAAAAAAAAACATGCCAATTAAGTTGTCGATGTGAAAAACATCCAACACCAAAACCTGGAAGAAAAAGAGGATGTTGATTAAAGAAAATTCCTGTTTGACTGAAGAAAACCCAACAAAGAAACCTGAAAAAAAGGAATAGACGAATTACGCTCCTGATCGTGCCAAAATCGCTGCTGAAATCCCTGGAATGACATGGATTTTCCTTCGAATCTCGACGGTAATCACGGGCCAAGATGCGTCAACGGGAGGGGGGGATCGCGGGCGGGAGGGGCGGGCCAAGATGTGTCGATGGGAGGGGGGATCGCAACAGGAGGGCAGGATCGCGGACCATGCGTCGACAGGAGGGGTGGGATCGCGGGCTTGGATGGCGTGGGAATCGCGGGGGCGATGCAATCTACGCATCTCGGCCCTGATCGGCACCGCCCTGCCTTGAGTCTTCCTCCCTCCTCCTTCCTCCTGTGAGAGAGAGAGAGAGAGGAATCGACAGAAAGGGGAGCCGACTGCGGGTGGAGGGCGTGGGGCTCCAACTTCGAAGAGAGAGAAAGGGGGGGTTCCGACTTCCGAGAGAGAGAGAAGAGAGAGAGAGAGAGAGAGAGAGAGAGAGAGAGAGAGAGAGAGAGAGAGAGTTCAGAGGGCGAGAGGGGCGCTAGGCTCCGACTTCCGAGAAAGAGAGAGAGAGAGATTTAACAGGGGGATTTAATAGGTTTAGTGGGATTCGATGGTCAGGATTAGGAAATGGACAAATGTGATCGAGTCGGAATTAAATAGATTGAGTAAGATTCACTTAGCTCTAGGTGAAACGGAGGACTGTGATCGAGTTTTCCAATTTATCCCCCTCCACTGGTTTGTTATTTTGTCAAATTAAATCTCTTCCTATTTGTTATTTTGTCAAATTTGATTATGAAAAGAACAAAAAAAAGATAAACAAAAAAAAGGGACAGATTTCAAAAAAAGAGACAAATAGGAAATAAAAGATAAACAAAAAATGAGAGACGGATTTCAAAAAAAGAGAAACAAATGGGAAAAAAAAGAAACAAAGAAATCAAAAATAGAGGATCAAAAATAAAGAATAAAGAAAATGCATAGTTGAAAACTGTTGACGAATAGTCCCACATTGGTGAGGGAGGCATCCATCACCAGCTTAATATTGACCTCCCATTAAAACCTGGGTTTTAAAAAAAGATAAACATAAAATGAAACAAAATACAGAATCGAGGAGGGAGTGGGAGAGAGAAATAGAGAATAAAAAAGAACAAAAAAAAACAGAGGAACATCGAATCAGAAAAAAAGATAAACATAGAATCAAAGAGGGAAGGGAAAAGAGAAGCAAAGAATCCGAAAGAATAGCAAATCAAAACAAAGAAAAGAGAATCTGAAAGAACAAAGAATAAAAAAAGAGAAACGGAGAATCGAAGAAAACAGAGGAGTGAGAGGGAGAGAGAGAAGTAGAGAATCCGAAAAAACAAAGAATCAAAACAAAAAAAGAGAAACAAAGAATCAAAAGAAAAAAAAAACAGAGCATCGAGGAGAGAGAGAGAGAGAGAGAGAGAGAGAGAGAGAGAGAGAGAGAGAGAGAAGGAAAGAAGAAATCGAAGTCACCCTAGATCTCAGATCGTGCCAAAATCATTGCTCAAATCCCTGGAACGGCATGGATTTCCCTTCGAATCTCGACCGGAATCACGGGCCAAGATGCGTCGACGGGAGGGGTGGGATCGTGGTCCTGGGATGGCATGAAATCGAAGTCACCCTAGATCGTGGTCTTGGGATGGCATCAAAACAAAAAAAGAGAAACAGAGAATCAAAGAAAAAAAAAATCAGCACTTTTTGGTTTGTGAAAGGATACAAAGGAAAAAAATTGTAGAGATTTTTTCAATGAAGATTGGATTCCGAAAAAAAAAACCAAAGGGATTAGCTAAAAAAACTGAATCATTACGGAATGTGGTGGCAGTTTGTGTCTGATGTGGGAATTCGAAGTAGCCGGATGATTGGTGGGACGATATGTAGCAACATGTAGAGACCACAAATCAATGATTAAATGAAGAAAAAAAAACTACCTTTGTGATAAAAAAATCTAAAAGCTCCGCTGCAGCCGACCACCACCGCCTCTCAGCCTTTCCACCGCCTTATGTCAGCTTGCAGGCCTGGCAACGCCCCATTTTTCCTCTGCAACCCACAACAAAAACTAAAAACCTAGCTTCAGATCGGATAATTTGGAAGAAAAAAAGAGGAAGAAGAAGATTTGAGAAGAAGATGAAAAAGGAAACAAAAGGCACATACCTGATCCGACGACTGCCTGTACGCCTTGCCACAAGCTCGCTAGCACCTCCTGATTCTCAATCTCAAGTGCGACCTCCTGGAATAGAGAGAGAAGGGAAAGAAAAATAGAGAACAACATAGGGGGAGGGGTCAGCAATCCTAAAAGAAAGGGGGAAAAGAGAGAGAGAGAGAGAAGAGAGAGAGAGAGAGAGAGAGAGAGAGAGAGAGAGAGAGAGAGAGAGAGAGATTGGGGAATATGAAAGAGGGGCGGTGGGATTAGGGGCTGAAATAGGGGCAGCGTAAGGGAGGGGGGAGGGGAGACCGGTTTCAGATCGTCAGATCTGACGATCTGGGGAGAGGAGGGAGGGGGCGAGAGACGATCTGGGGGGAGAAAGAGAGAGAGAGAGAGAGAGAGAGAGAGAGAGAGAGAGAGAGAGAGAGAGAGAGAGAGAGAGAGAGAGAGAGAGAGAACCGCGGGTGCTTCATCGCGAGGGAGGAGGGAGGCATCGCGAGGGAGGGGGGAGGTGGGCTTCAAACCGAACCTGCGGGTGCTTCATCGCGAGGGAGGAGGGAGGCATCGCGAGGGAGGGGGGAGGCGGGCTTCAGATATCGCCAGCAGGGGCTTCATCGCGAGGGATGAGGGAGGCATCGCGAGGGCGGGGGGAGGCGGGCTTCAGACCTGGGGAGAGGAGGCAGGGGGGAGGAGAGACCAAGGGCGGCTCGTGGGGTACCGAAGGCGCCCGGCTCGCGGGGTACTGAGAGCTCGGGTGAAATGGACGACTGTGATTCAAGGGAGGCGGGGGCTGGGCTGCGTCATTGATAGCTCGGGAGGCATTTGAAAATCAAATGGCTCAGATCGGATGGGATTTGGATCGGACGGGCTTGGAAGGGCTCGGGATGAGTTAGAGTGATTTAAGAGGGAATTTTATGAGCCTGAGTGGGATTCTTGGTTGGGGCTAGGAAACGGACGACTGTGATCGAGTCTCTATGTTTATCCCCCTCCTCTAGATAAATCTGAGCTGCTCCTAAATCAATGATTAAATGAAGGAAAAAACCTAGTTTTTTCCCCCTCCTCTAGATATGTAGCAACATGTAGAGACCACAAATCAATGATTAAATGAAGGAAAAAAAACTACCTTTGTGATAAAAAAATCTAAAAGCTCCACTGCAGCCGACCACCACCGCCTCTCAGCCTTTCCACCGCCTTATGTCAGCTTGCAGGCCTGGCAACGCCCCATTTTTCCTCTGCAACCCACAACAAAAACTAAAAACCTAGTTTCAGAACGGATAATTTGGAAAAAAAAAAGAGGAAGAAGAAGATTTGAGAAGAAGATGAAAAAGGAAACAAAAGGCACATACCTGATCCGACGACTGCCTGTACGCCTTGCCACAAGCTCGCTAGCACCTCCTGATTCTCAATCTCAAGCGCGACCTCCTGGAATAGAGAGAGAAGGGAAGGAAAAATAGAGAACAACACAGGGGGAGGGGTCAACAATCCTAAAAGAAAGGGGGAAAAGAGAGAGAGAGAGAGAGAGAGAGAGAGAGAGAGAGAGAGAGAGAGAGAGAGAGAGAGAGAGAGAGAGAGATTGGGGAGTCTGAAAGAGGGGCGGCGGGATTAGGGGCTGAAATAGAGGCGGAGTAAGGGAGGGGGGAGGGGAGACCGGTTTCAGATCGTCAGATCTGACGATCTGGGGAGAGGAGGGAGGGGGCGAGAGACGATCTGGGGGGAGAAAGAGAGAGAGAGAGAGAGAGAGAGAGAGAGAGAGAGAGAGAGAGAGAGAGAGAGAGAGAGAGAGAAGAGAGAGAGACCGAACCTGCGGGTGCTTCATCGCGAGGGAGGAGGGAGGCATCGCGAGGGAGGGGGGGAGGCGGGCTTCAAACCGAACCTGCGGGTGCTTCATCGCGAGGGAGGAGGGGAGGCATCGCGAGGGAGGGGGGGAGCGGGCTTCAGATATCGCCAGCAGGGGCTTCATCGCGAGGGAGGAGGGAAGGGCATCGTGAGGGAGGGGGGAGGCGGGCTTTAGACCTGGGGAGAGGAGGCAGGGGGGAGGGGGAGACCGAGGGCGGCACGTGGGGTACCGAAGGCGCCCGGCTCGCGGGGGTACCGAGGGGGCTCGCGGGGTACCTACGGGGTTCCTCGCGGGGGGTACCGAGAGCTCGGGTGAAACAGACGACTGTGATTCAAGGGAGGCGGGGGACTGGGGCTGCGGGTCATTGATAGCTCGGGAGGCATTTGAAAATCAGATAGCTCAGATCGGATGGGATTTGGATCGGACGGGCTTGGAAGGGCTCGGGATGAGTTAGAGTGATTTAAGAGGGAATTTTATGAGCCTGAGTGGGATTCTTGGTTGGGGCTAGGAAACGGACGACTGTGATCGAGTCTCTATGTTTATCCCCCTCCTCTAGATAAATCTGAGCCGCTCCTTTGTCTCAGTTCATTTGTCCCCCCCCACAACCGTCGTCCCTTATTTTTTTTATATATATATATATATATATATATATATATATATATATATATATATATATAGTTGTTACATTGAGCTGTGAGCTGCGGTAGGAGAAAATGAGCTGTGGGTATTTTGACCCCCTAGAAGTTTTGGAATTTGATAAAATTTGGTGAGGGTGTTGTCTATGGTAAAATGATCATCCTCACTATGTTTCATCAAATTCCAAAACTTCTAGGGGGGTGAAAATACCTGCAGCTCACTTTCTAAAACTGTAGCTCATAGCTCACTGTAGCAGTTCTCTCTCTCTCTCTGTATATATATATATATATATATATATATATATATATATATATATATATATATATATATATATATATATATATATATATATATATATATATATATATATAGGGGGCGGGGAGCTTGCACCCGAGGTGCAGCAACAACGCTGCACCTCCCCCTTGTTTTACCTACCTAGAAGTTTTGGAATTGGATGAAATTTGGTAAGGGTGTTGTCTAGGGTAAGATGATCATCCTCACAAATTTTCATCAAATTCCAAAACTTCTAGGGGGGTCAAATGGTCAAAGCAAAATCTGCAGATTTTAACGGTGACTGTGGATGGCTGATTTTGCTTCGACCATTTGACCCCCCTAGAAGTTTTTGAATTTGATGAAAATTTGTGAGGATGATCACCTTACCCTAGACAACACCCTCACCAAATTTCATCCAATTCCAAAACTTCTAGGTAGTTAAAACAAGGGGGCGGTGCAGCGTTGTTGCTGCACCTCGGGTGCAGGCTCCCCGCCCCCATATATATATATATATATATATATATATATATATATATATATATATATATATATATATATATATATATATATATATATATATATATAAAGAGAGAGAGAGAGAGGAATGTTACAGTGAGCTGTGAGCTGCAGTTTTAAAAAGTGAGCTGCGGGTATTTTCACCCTCCTAGAAGTTTTGGAATTTGATGAAATTTGGTGAGGGTGTTTTCTAGGGTTAGATGATCATCCTCACCAATTTTCATCAAATTCCAAAACTTCTAGGGGGGTCAAATGATCGAAGCAAAATCTGTTGTCCGCAGTCATCGTTAAAATCTGCAGATTTTGCTTCGACCATTTGACTCCCCTAGAAGTTTTGGAATTTGATGAAAATTGGTGAAGATGATCATCTTACCCTAGACAACACCCTCACCAAATTTCATCAAATTCCAAAACTTCTAGGGGGGTCAAAATACCCGCAGCTCACTTTCTAAAATAGCAGCTCACAGCTCAACGTAACAGCCCTATATATATATATATATATATATATATATATATATATATATATATATATATATATATATATATATATATATATATATATATAGGGGGCTGGGTTCCTATGACATGTCATAGGGAGTACCCTATGACATATGGTGAATTAGTAATGCTAGAATATTTAGAATGTGCTGAATTTTTTTGAGGGTGATCACCTTACCTTAGATAGAATGTCCGCAAAAAATCAAAGCATTCTAAAACTTGTTGGGTCATCAAATGCTAGAACCTTTATCGGCCATCCATTTTAACCGTTAAATTAAAAATCATATTTGATGCCTCTAGAAGTTTTAGAATGAGCCGATTTTTTACGGGGGTCCTATCTAAGATAGGGTGATCATCCTCAGAAAAATTCAAAACAGTCTAAATATTCTAGGGTTACTAACTCACCATATGTCATAGGGTACTCCCTATGACATGTCATAGGAACTCATTTCCCATATATATATATATATATATATATATATATATATATATATATATATATATATATATATATATATATATATATATATATATATATATTTATATATATTAGAACCCGATCTGACTGTACATAGAACTCGACCCATCTATACATTAACACTTCCCCTCAAATTCACGGTGAATAATGAACCGAGAGTTTACTGATAGAATGCCGAAAACGAACAATAGTCAGGGGTTTCGTGTGGAAGTCAGTAGTCTGTTTCATCTAGTGAATGAATGGTAAGGAGATGGTATAGGCGAGAAACTCCTAACGAACATAGTAACAGTCAACCTCATTATGTTTGGTACGCTTATGAAAGACTGGGTTGCTAGCAATCTGAATAACACTCCAGTTGTCACAAAAGAGTGGAGTAGGCTTGGAGATCACAACTCCCAAGTCGAGAAGGACGCACGTAGCTAGATAATTTCTGTGGTGGTGGAAGCCATAGCCCTGTATTTGGCTTCGGTACTGGAATGAGTGACAAAATTCTGTTTCTTACTACGCCAAAAACATGAGAGTCACCAAGAAACACACGATACGTAGTAGTAGACCGGCAAGTAGCAACATCTCCTGCCCAATCTGTATTTGAGTAAGCACACAACACCAGTGGAGAGGTGGAGGAAAAAAGTAGCAAACGGGTGATAAACTAGCATCCCAACCAACTACTGATATCGGGAAACATCCTAGAGAGGCTCACCATCTGTAAAAAAAGCCATTGGTAATGTTATGTATGTTTTCAATTTTTCAATTTTTTTATTTTTTAATATTTGTATTTTTAAATGTTGACAGCCAGATAACGGCAAGATGTAGAGCCACACTATATTATATCTGGAAAATGCCCATATTATTTGGTATCCTAAAAATGCTTTATATGATAGCACATGTTCAAAAGTTCAATTTCATAATTTTAAATATATGTTGCATATTTTTATGCTTGTATGAAAAAAAAAACATGTGGATTTTTCATATCAGACTGTGAGGAGGTGACCACCTCCGACGTCCAGCCTCCTTCTTTCTCGTCGAAGGCTTTTGTGATTGATAGTCTTCTTTGAGGATCAGCTCCGATGTTGACCTCCGACGTCAGGCGGGTTCCTCCGGGGATCACCCCACGATGGCCAACTCCGCTGATCAACCCTGGCGTCAGGTGGGCTCTTCCGCCAATCACCCCTGGCGTTAGGTGGGCTCACCCGATCACCTCTTGACAACAAGCTCTGACAGTGACACCCGGCATCAGGCGGACTCCTCCATCAATCAACCCCAAGTGTGGCCTCCGTCACCTCCAGCAAACCAAAAGTTATATTTCCATCTAAGCTTGGTGCGTATTAAAATATTCATTTTTTGATCTAACCGTGTTGTTAGGCACGTCACAGAAGAAAAAAAAATAAGGCCAAATTTTGCATTGGTCACTAAAGTATTTTTTTAAACTTCACCCACTAAACTATGCTATATATGTAGATTCACCACTTCCGTCAAATTTCAGCCGTTAAGCTTAATTTTTTAACTAAACTATCATTGTCCTATTCAGCATAAGTAATATTTAGAAAATATGTTTAGCCATATTAAAAATGATATTTTTGGGCTAAAATATTAAGTTTGGCGGTTGAACATTAACGGAGGGGGAGAACATTCAGACGGAGCATAGCTCATGGGTCAAGGTCAAAAAAATAGTTGAGGGACCAATGTGAAATTAGATGTATAGTTCAGGGAAGGTTTTTATAATTTGTCCTTATTTTTTTCTTATGTGGCGTGCCTAACAACATCGTTAGATTAACAAATGAAATATTTTAGTACGCACCAAGCCTATTTAATATATCTTTCGGTTTGCTGGAGGTGACGGAGAAGGCCGTTGGGGGGGTGATTGACGGAGGAGCCCTCTTGACGTTGGGTTTCACCTTCAGAGCTAGCAGTCAGGGGGGTATCAGCGGAGGAGCTTTCCTGACGTCAGGGTTGATCGTCGAAGCTGGCCGTCAAAGGGTGATCGTCGGAGCAGCCCGCCTGACGTCAGGGGTCAACATCGGATCGAAGAAGACTATCGATCACATGAGTTTTTGAGGATAGTGCAGGAGGCTGGACGCTGGATATCATATAAAGGATTTTTCGGATACTAGGTAATGTGGGCATTCTTCGAATAAAAGGTAACTTGGCTCTGCACCTCGTTGCTCTCTGGCTGTCAACATTTAAAATACAACAAATATTAAAAAATAAGAATATCTAATAATATAATAATTGTAGATATATTAAGCCTTGCTGTCAAAGGCTTCTTCCGGGAGACCATCTCCTCCAAACTCCTTGTGCGTTTCAAACTTTTCTCCAATCGTTTTTTTTTCCAGATGATTCTAATATAAATCAACTCCGACTTCCACATAATCTTCATTTCTTTTTTTAGTAACAACTCAACATCTTCGTCGAGCTCCGCCTCCTTCGTGCAGCGCCGTTTCGAGCTGGATGAACCATTACAAAGAGTTTGTTGAGTCCTCTCAACATCTATGTCGAGCTCTGTTTTGAGCTGGATGAGAGGGCCCAACATACGTTTTCATACGGTAGCTGTAGTTTTCTTTCTGTGATAGCATTTTGTAGACCTTGTGTGATCATAATGAGAATATATGTGTGGTTTAGTTTAGCTTGTACTATTATTAGTATAGATTGTGGTTGAAATGATCCAACCATGTTTATGATAGATTACTTTAAAATATAATAAGTTATAAGTGGCCTAACAATTTAACCTTGTAGATAGGACCATCAGACTAGCCTACTCGAGTGGCAGGGAGTGAGTGAGGATACCTGGCTCGTCGTTGGAGTCTAGAGCGTTGTGCTCTCTTAGAGGGACTCTGGTTAGTAAGTGGTGGCATTGACATGCCACACCTAAAGAGAAAATAGCCTTCTTGAAGGTTGAGATTGACTCCAACTTGGTACGATACTTAGATTGTAACCCAACCCTTCACCTCCTTTCTCTCCTCACACTCCAGAGATCGATTTTCAGATTTTTGGGGCGTGACATTCCAACTATAGGAACGTTGTTGGAACCGTTGAAGATTCAAACTCATAGATTTATTGATACCATGACGAACACTTTTATTCATGTCCTAAAAGAGTGATGGACAACACCTTACTCCACGGCCCATTTCAAAAGGGTAAAAGTAAACCCCTCGTGTGTGTGTGTGTGTGTGTGTGTGTGTGTGTGTGTGTGTGTGTGTGTGTGTTGATTTGGGGTGGGGGGGGTGGGGGGGGTTGAGTGTTTATTTAGTCTAAGGCTCCTCTAACTACCCATGTAGTTTGATAAACCGTCGTAATTTTTGCGTAGGAGATTAAATCCCTCACTTACTACTTTTTTTTTTAAATAACCATTTTGCCCCTATAGTAGCTGTTCAATGAGAATAAATCGTCGTACATCTATTTTTTTTTCAACATGCGTTGCACAATGAATTTGCAATAGTAGACCTAAAACATTGTACCTGCTACAACAATTTCACTGTAGTAGTAATTATTCTGGAGGATCAATTCGGTTTGCTACACTGTATCAACTGAATTGATACTCCAAAATCATTATAGCTGCTACAATAATTTTGGAGTACCAATTCGGTCACTATAGTGATTTCATTGTATGATTTGAGAGTAGCAAACCGAATTGATACTCCATAATCACTGTTGCAGATTCTGAAGTATCAATTCGAGTTAGCAGAGTATAAATTCAGATGCTACAGAGAGGTAATGGAAAAAGCATTTTAGTCATTTTGTTAGGGGTTGAACAGGTCAATAATGTTTTTAATGTAAAAGTGTCTCATGATTGGTTTGAGCTAGACCTACCGACGGATCGAGTTAGGCTATATCCAAATCCGATCCATAAAATAAACGTGTTATTGGATTAGGATCGTTATCGGATCATCGGATAAAAAAATCCAAACCATATCCTTTTAAGTACGGATCATATTGGAATCTAGATCATGGATACGAGCACATGATCGGACTATTGTGATATCGTTGAGCGTCGAATTCATAAAAAAAAATCGATTCCAAACTTGAGACTCAAAAAGACCAGGATAAAACCTGAGTCTCGATCATGAATCATGAGAATCTTTTTTATATTAACCCTTAGGGTCTTAGATCTAAAGCAATTTAATCTAACAATGGATAAAATATAATGGCTCATGTTATAGTTTGTTTGATCGAGTTCTTAATGGATTGGATTGGTCTAAATGCATATCCAATTTATTAAGTAAATAATTATCGGATTCAGGCTGTTTTCGGAATATCAGATAAAAAAATATATCCATATCTGGCTTAATTGATCGGATTTATTTCAAAATCCGTATCCATTGACATTGACAGGTCTACTTAACATTGTCAGGGGATCGACAAGGGACAACCTGCTGTCTTTCTTTTGCTCTCCTCTTGTGGAGTTAGCTTGACTACCGGAGACCGACAAGTGACAACCTGCTGTGGGCGTTACCTCCCATCGTCCGACCCAACCGACCACCCATCGTCCGACCCAACCATCGCAAGACTACATATGAACCCACTGAACGGTTTCCTGAAACAGAGTCATTTTCAGTTGGACGACCATCACACCCGACATCAAAAGCCCGACACCAAAAGGGCACTGGGTGGTGAGGCGAGAGCGATTTTGTTCCAGCCTCCTTAAAGAGGTTGGAGCATCCCGCTCTCTCTCATTGGTCCATCTCGAGGGATTTTGATCATTTCACCATGATAAACAGTATGTAATGACAAATATATTCTTGAAATGGACCAATGACAGAGAGGTTGGAACAAAATCGTACTCTGGTGAGGCTGAGGCATAACTTGTGAACCACACGCGCACTCTTTCTCTCTCTCTCTCACTCTCTCTCTCTCTCTCTCAAAAAAAGGGAAATTTTATTCATACCCCAAAAATCTGTAATTAGCCCCCGTATCCCTAGCGTTTCTCAATAACTTACTCAACAATCCTTTAATACCAACAATGCCCTTTTTTTTATACCCCAAAGCCCCTGCTCAGCGTCTTTTGTACCCCAACCCAACCCAATGTTCGTTTAAACTTAGCCCCGCCCAACCCGTCGGGTTGTGCGGGGTGGGTTCGGGTTAACCCGCCCAAAGTCGGGTTGGGTTCGGGTTGGCCCGCCCAAGTTGCAGCTAGGGGTGGCAATGAGTCGTGTCGTGTCGGGTTTAGGGGTGGCAATGAGTCGTGTCGTGTCGGGTTCGTGTCGTGTCTAGTTTCGTGTCGTGTCCAAAACCCCTAGACCCGGACCCGATCCGTTTAACTAATCGTGTCTAGATCCTAAACCCGTACCCGACTCGCTAATAAACAGGTAGACACGATAAGACCCGTTTACCACCCGGATCTATTCAGTTGACCCGATCGACCCAATCCGACTTGACCCGACCTGACCCGAAAGACCCACTGGTTTTATATATTATAGTATCGGATTGTTGGTAGACCCGACCCGACCCGACCTGACATGACCTATTGAATACTAAACGGGTCTTCCTGGGTCTACCGTGTCC
This sequence comes from Chamaelirium japonicum, assembly GCA_947650365.1. NCBI lineage: Eukaryota > Viridiplantae > Streptophyta > Magnoliopsida > Liliales > Melanthiaceae > Chamaelirium > Chamaelirium japonicum. The sequence goes on from OX393554.1 coordinate 83,590,057, forward strand.
AGACCCTAAACCCGGACCTGACCCGTTTAATAAACGGGTCTATCGTGTCGACCCGTTTACGACCCGAACCCGTTTAGCCTTGACCCAGACCCGCTAACTTCGTGTCGGGTCGAGGAGAAATGATTCGGGTTGGGCTCGGATTAGCTCGCCCAAATTCGGGTTGGGTTCGGGTTGGACTCGGGTTGGGTTCAGGTTGGCCCGCCCAAGTTGCAGCTCTACTTGTGCCTTCAAGTATCAACCAACTGCATGGGGTTTATTTAAGAGTGGGGTGTATTCAAGAGTGCATATAATTGGGGTATATTTAAGGGGGTATGTGTTTGATTGGGGTATAATTAAGTTGGGGCGGGCCATTTAACTGGGGTGTATTGAAGGTGGGGTGTAAGGGGGAAGGGTATTTTTGGGATAAGAATGGGGTATGAAAAAAAAAAATGGGGTGTATTCAAGTTTGTTGGAAATGGGGGCTAATTACAGATTTATGGGGTATGAATAATATTTCCCAAAAAAAAAAAGGGATTTTACAAATCAACCCCTGTCTTATTTTCTATTTGTATATAAACCCTGTAAAGTAAATATTTACATATAAACCTCTTAAATCATCCAATATTTACATATCCACCCCATAGTTAGTTGGTATCCAAAATAAAGGAATATTTTTGAAATATTCATTCGTTCAGTTGTTATTTCATTAATCTAAAGGGGAAATTATTGATTACCCATGGTTTTAATTACTTAAATTGATACATCTTTATTGAACATGAACTTAACCCAAAACAAACACAGACATAATCCGAATCTAACTTGGACTAATCTAAAGATTTCTTACATTCGAGGGATATTTACAGGGTTTAGGTAAAATATTAAGGATGAAATCAAAAATATTAGGGGGAGTTGGTGAGAAGCCCTTCTTAGAGATGCTTTTTGAGCATCAACCCTAATCAACATTTCATTTGAGCTCCAGCCTTTGTGGACGAAAATACTCTTGCATTCACTTTTAATTTAGAAGTGAATGCCACCCCCCTCCCCTCCCGCCGCCTAACCAAATCGAACTCCACCCCCGTCGCCGTCTGACCTAACCGACCCCCCCTCCCTTGCTGCCGCTGGACCTAACCGAACCCCCCACCACCGCTGCGACTGCCGGACCTATCCGAACCCCCCTCTCCTCCCCCCGCCGAACCTAACCGAACCCCCCTCCCCCCCGACCGGACCTAATCTACAGGCTATGGGATGAACCCTAGACCTAGAAATCCAAACCTAACCCGAAGCCCAGCCTCCGCCGCTTGCGCTTGCCGCTGCCGCTGCCGCCTCCGTCGGCTTCGTCTCCGCCACTCGCCTTCGCCTCTGCAGCTGCCGCCTCCGCCGGCTCCGTCTCTGCCTCCGCCGTTGCCATGGCCGATCGAGAGAGGAGAGGGGGTGAGGGTGGGTCTTGGGAATAAAAAAAGAGGGAAGGGTTTATCTCATGGTTGAGTTTGTTAGAGGGGTTGGAGCTCAAATTAAAAGTTTTAGTGGGTTATCCTAATGTTGGGTTGGTTAGAGAGGTCTTATGTTAATTATCCCAAAATATTATTTGCAGGGGTCAATATGTCATGTTTGAATGAGTTGAGGGGTTTATATATAAATATCATTTTGATAGTGGTTTATATGTAAATATGAGAATATTTTAGGGGTTGCTTTGTAAAAAACCCAAAAAAAAACTCGCACGCACCGAGAATGCAGGTGCCATTCCGCTCCCCCGCCGTTCCAGCCTACTCGGAGACATCTCCCCTTCGCCGGAGTCTAGCGAGATCCTCCGGCTTACGGTGCCGGAATTAACTCGTCCTCGGGCGCCGGTAACATTCTCGGTAACATTCTTGCCCCCCCCTCTCCCTCTTCAGATCCCGATTCATAGGGCTTTTCTGTTACGTGCCTAAACAGTAATCGAGCCCGATCTCTAACAGCTTCGAATCCGGAAGGGGCGATCTATAGTCTAGATTAAAATACTGATAGCTGAGTGAAAGCCGCCAAAAAGAGAGAGAGAGAGAGAGGGTTACCATCGGATCAGTGTCGATAGAGTGGGCCCGTCGGCAGCGGAGGCGTGGTGGCCGATCTCCAGTAGCTTCGGAGCTTTTTGGAAAAACGGTCGGGTGGGTTGGTAGCATTTTCTTGGAGAGCAAGTAGATGGCAGAGAGCAGGCATGAACTTGGGTGGATCTCAACAACAGAAACATGTGAACGCTACTTGATTTTTCCTGCTGAAGTTTGCCTTTCAAATGGAATGCGAGGTTTGTTGTACCTTCTCTCCCTTGCCTACTGCTTCATCGGCCTCTCCGCCATAACTGCTCGGTTCTTCCGGTCAATGGAAAACATCGTTAAACAAGAACGGGAGGTCGTGGAGATCGATCCTTGCACCAATGCCGAGCGGATCAAACGCGACAAGGTTTGGAACTACACAATAGCAGACATCACTCTGCTGGCCTTCGGAACAAGCTTTCCGCAGATCTCATTGGCCACAATTGATGCCATCCAAAACATTGGCCAGCTGAATGCTGGAGGTACAATTCACAAACCGAATGTTGCTACCGGTCTACTATGATACTCTTTCCGCTGCATTTTATGGTGAAAAATGTTTTCTTGTGCTCTATGCCTTAATACATACAGCTCCGTTTGGTTTGAAGTATCCGGTGTAGTAAGTCGCTCTGAGGTAAGTATTCATAATACCGTCACTGCATTTGTTTTGCAGTATCCGGTACAATAAGTCGATTTGGTGTCTCTAGGATACCTCATAACTAAGGCAACTCAATACTGCAAAATGAGCGGTTAGGCGAATACCTCGTAACCATAATACCTCATATAGGATACTTCTGTAAGTGGATTTTACTCCTGATCATCCATGAGAGATCCTACTTCTAAGAGTATAGGATCGGTACCAAAAGCAGAAGAATCCATGGATGAAGAACTTGTGCGAATCACGATCTCCGATGCGTGTTCCTCGGACTTGGTTTCCACTCTCTGTGGCAAGAGGGATCTCTCTCTGGTGTGGACAGAGGGGGTATCCAGAAAACTCACGTAGAGATGTCGTTATCCAGGAGGGGGACCAAGTACCGTTATTTATAACCCTTTATGATTTCTCCTCATCAGAGAAATCAACAGATCCAACGGATGGGATTGATCTCAAAATTAGGCCCAGTAGCCCAGAGCATATATAATTATGGTAAGCCCAATCAACAATCACCCAGGCCCATCCTTATTGGGTTTAAGCCTTATATGGACTGTGGACCTCACATGTGGGCCACATCTGGAAGCCCATAGGCTTACAACTTCGAACCAAACGGAACCTTGCAGGGTTACACAGAGCTTTTGCGTGCATTTTTACATACACAAATACATGAATAGATATTACATGCATGCGTCTACATGGACACACATAGCGATATATCGGCGACATATCGTTATATGTTGTCGATATTTTAAACCATGATTATAGCACTTAGCTGTAACATGGATAAAAGTCAAAAGGGTGGGCTTTGTAATATTTTGAGGAGGGTATTTGAGGAAACGGGCTTCATCTGGAAGGATAATTGTTATCCATGAAAGAAGCCATGAGTGCTGATTATGGGAGACAAATAAGGAAAACTAGGAGGTGAATTGGATCTCAATCCACATTAAAGAAAATCCGTGCTCCCGTGGTCCCATCGTGGGTGAAGAGGAGGTACATACTCCTCTCTTGCGAGGCAGAGTTCTACCTCATCGCTCTTGTGTGATACTTATTAGTGCGTGAACAATACACCATAAAGCCAGAACTAGAAGTATATTGGATTCCATATGGAAACCAGTACATGTGTTGCCTTTTGTGCCTCTTTCATGTATATTTATCAAATCACGAATAGATGGAAAAGAGAGAACATAAGGCTGCTGTTTGTGCCTACTCCTTAGTCCATCTATGGACCAAAATTAAGAGAGGAGGGGATTGATTGCCTCGTTCATGTGAGTCCTACTTCTCTACTTTTCCTTTTCTATTTTCGTCTTTTATTTGAAAACAATGATACTTGGAAGAAAGTCTCAAGTATGTAACTAGTATTCCTTTCTACTTGTAAGGTTGTTCCTAGCTTTTAGAATGAGATCTTTGTAATATAAGGAGAGGTCTCCTTCATCCAATGTAATCCTCTCCAAAATTAAGAAGTTAGAATTAAACTTTTGCTGATGTTATTCCGAAGGGATTTATGAAGCGTTCTTTCTCTCTTTCCACTGTGTGCTTTCTCGTTGATTTCAAGCATTGCTGCTTAAGAGCCCAGTATGCTACTTCATCCTCTCATCAGTGGTCCCCTCCCCATGAAAGAGGCGGCACTTTCACATATAGTTGTTGACCTCCTCTATTGGCTAAAAAAATCTGCAGAAAAAGCCCATAAAAATAAAAAAGGGAAAAACCAAAAAATTAAGAGAAAGAGAAATGAAGAAGTGGGAGTCCCATCCTTTTGAAAATAAGTCTGTTTCATTCTTTTTTTGTACTACAAAAAAGCATAGCTACACAAGAAAGGCCTTCATCGCTTATAGATTTTATTAGAGATTAGATAATATTTTTTATTTTCAGCCTTTATTTGCTGAAATTATTCAATTCGACCCATTATAGTTGATTTCCATAAAATAAAAAAGGGAAAATAAAAAAAATTAGGAGAAGAGAAAATGAAGATGGAAGAGGTTGGAGTCCCATCCTTTTGAAAATAGTTTTGTTTGTTTCTTTTATTGTATTACAAAAAAGCATAGCTATAGAAGCAAGGCCTTCATTGCTTATAGATTTTACTAGAGATTGAAGTGTCATTTTTTTTCTCAGACTTATTATAGCTTTTTCATTACTTCAGTGGCTTGTCTTCGAATAAAATATCTGCAGAATATTTGTTTCTAAGACGTGTATCTGTTTTCCAGTGAAGCTGTATTGATTTGAGTCTGCAAGCTCAATCCTTGTTCTGTAATATTCATTATTCGTATATGAAGGCGAAGCTATTCTGCTAAATTCCCACTAATACACGAGTTCCTTTAGCTTGCTTGATTGCATTATGAACCAATTTTCACTACTCAAGAATCAGTAGCCAGGTTGACAGCCTGCCGGAAATTTTTTGCTTAATCCCTTGTTGGAGCCTCCCTAGAATTGGCTAGGGCTTGATTGTTGGTGGTGTTGTTTGTGTACTCAAGAATTAATAGCGATACATAGAATTGTTCTGCCGGGGCATGATTCTTGTAAGTGTAATACATCCTTCTTGCTGTTTTCTTTGCACTGCCAACATTAGTGAACTTCAGGGGTGTAAATCCAGTCTGCTGAAAGTTATGCCAGTAACATGCATTTTGGGGAAAATTTACTCATATATTTTCTTATTACTGTGCATATTTATCCTGCCTTATAACTTGTGTTCATTGTCTAGGTTTAGGGCCAGGTACACTTGTAGGTTCTGCTGCATTCGACTTATTTCCTATTCATGCTGTTTGTGTGATAGTCCCAAAAGCGGGCGAATTGAAAAAGATATCAGACTTAGGTGTTTGGCTAGTCGAATTGTTCTGGTCATTTTGGGCGTACATTTGGCTTTACATAATCTTAGAGGTACTTCCTGTAGATCTCGTGGATGATGCTTCATTCTAGTTTATTTCGGCATCTCATGCACCAACTGCATACATTTTCTTTTACTTCGTAGCCAGCATGGAATACAAGTACGTGTTGTTTGTTTCTATGACAAGTACCTGCTTATTTCATATAAACGTTGTTGTCACGCTTCCAATTCCGTAGGACAACTGACCTCTCATGAGGATCTGGGTTCAAGGACTTAGCCTAAAAACCTAGAATATCCCAGTAATCCATTAGCTACTTTTAGCTTTATATTCTTTATCATATATATTATCTGACTTAGAAATGGAATTATATAAATAATTCTGTCGATATAGGATTGAAATATTGCATTTCCACTTGAGGCATCCACTCAATGTTGGAACGATCATTTCATGCCACTGAAAGAAAAAAAATTTATATGAGAAGCCAAATATTAGAAAGTAATGTTTGTAGGTACAGAAAATGGTTCGTGTGCATCAATGGGTATTAGAAAGTGATTAGGAAGTATCTAATTATATGACCAAGTATTAGAAAGTATCTTATGCACTTTTGGTTGAATATGATGAAAGTAATGTTTGTAGGTGCTGAAAATGATTTGGGAGCATCACCGGGTCTATCAAAGGCGGGTATGTAGAAGCCAATTATTAATTTAGTAGGTTATTTAGGAGTTACTTAGTACCGGTTTTGGGTTAGTTGGTTAAAACGGGTCTAATTGATGAGCTTGGTGTAGTTTGGGTTGAGCCAGTCTAGCTTGCGGGTACTAGTTGAGCGTTTATTTTTATGGCTGGGTTTTAGAGCATGGGGCAAGTTCTGGTTAAGTCCGATTCTAGTCTTTGTCAAGATAGTTAGCTCAAGTCTGTCATCATGTGGTGGGTTAGTTGCAAGAAATGAAATATCGGAAAATATCATGTTTTTTCTACGTACCGAAACGAAATCTGAGTACTGAAATTCCTGATTTTTTTGATCATTTTTGGTTCCGTTACACAGGGCTTCATTAAAATCGGGATATTTTGGGTGAAATATCTCATTTTTTCAGGAATCTGATATAGGATCGAAATTCGATATTTCATTCCTTGGTTAGTTGAGCTCACTTAGTCGAGTTATGGGTATAAGAATTGGTTTAATAGGGCTAGAGGTAGGATTTTTTTTTGAGAAATAAGAGAAAAAAAGATCTACAATGTGTATGTGTGTGTGTGTGTGTGTGTGTGTGTGTGGGGATGCTTAGGTGTGGTCCGCGGTCCGCAGCCGTCCGATGCACCACTCCGTGCATCCGATGCAAGCGGCGGGTGCAACGGACGGCTGCGTACCGCAGACCGCACCTAAGCATCCCCATACACACACACATGTGTGTGTGTGTGTGTGTGTGTGTGTGTGTGTGTGGTCTTGTAGGTTGCCGAGTGCAAAGAAGCAATTGAGGTATTCCTCTTTGTGGTTCTGAATAGTCCACAAGCCCTTTGTAGCCCAGAACCCAGCTTGCTGGATAAAAAGAAAAAAAGAATATCGTGATTCTCCTTCACATCACACATGATTCGTGCGAGTTGGACTGCGAGTGGGGCCTATGGTACCGATTCCTCTATAATCAGACTTCCTTACCAACGCATGGAGGCCACGCTAGCAATAATCCAGCCTGAGCCCTGCTATTTGAACATACGACATGACACACATTCGGACATAATGTCGATGTGGGGGTCATCGGCCATCGCTCAACGCCTCGGCCATCGCACCGAGAGCTGGACAATACCCCCACCTCGGCATTATGTGTGTGTATGCCCCATTGTATGTTCAAATAACATTTTCTATCATGCATTGATGAGACCCCTGGCACCCCCCTCTCTCTTTTCGCACGACAGTGGGACCCGCGATGACAAGCGCATCATCGTAGCCATCCTTGATCGACAATCTGTTTCTCTTTGACGAACTTGGAATAGTTGGGCCTCACACGACTACGCTCTAGTCTGGACTCTGGACTCATGTTTTTTTTTCTTGGCTACAAAAGTCATCACAACATCTGATGAGCACGACCTTGGTGCTAAATCGGGTCTCTCGTTCGAAGCCTGTTTGCCATGTTAAGTCTGAGCCATCCATGGATATCAATATTTGTGCTCACAAAACTGTCTGGAATTTTTTCCTTTATTATCATGATTCGCGGACCCCAAAACTCTCGTTGATGGGATTTCCAATCTCGTGAGTATTGGGTCTCTCAAACTCCACTTCGTAGGATTCATCATTCTTCTCTTAATTTGGTGATTGTAGTTCTTAGCCTTTTTTATTCCTCTCTCAATCTAATCTATAAATAGGGGTGCTTTATGGTTTACAAATATTGAACCTTTGATATAGTATTTTATTTCATCTTTTTTTTTGAATTATTAAGAAGAGTCCATGGGCCTTCCTACCTCTCTCTATTCGGTCGGTCAGTGTTGCAACATCAATTTTGTATCAAAGCTTGGTTCTTCCCTTGAAACAAAGGGGGAAGTCATGTTGAAGGTGATGATTATGAGATGTGCACTAGATTCGAGGATCCACCATGCATGTAACGAGGATACGAAGGAGTTGCAGAAGTAGATCAGATGGTGGGAAACTGTGATTGCGATCTCGTATCCATCTGCTCGTCTACTTCTTGCATGAAAGGTTATTTCTAAGGAGGAACTGAATATCCTTTCTATGCGCCCAATTGGCCCATCCAAGGTGGGACCATGGATAAGACAGTTCCAGTGCTGGAGTTTAATCATAACAATGTGAGAATCGAAGTACTCGGCATCACTGATTGGATGAAACCAGAAGATTCTTTAGATTGGGATACCGATCTAAATATTTACTCTGAGTGGAACCCCTTGAAGAGTCATTTAAAATTATTTCGTGAAGACAAAGCTCAAGAAAAGTGGCCTCATTTGGAGGAATACAGTTGACGAACGACAAAAATGTCAAGGCTAACCAAAAGTTTCATTGTGGAAGCATATGAAACAAATGTTACATAAGCAATTTCTTCCTTTTGATTATTAGTTTCTTTATTCTGACAGACTGAGACATGGGACAAGGATGTCTTCTATTCAGTGACTGGTGACATCATTAACTGAGCATGGAGTGGCATTAAGTTATAAGCATGATGAAGTATCAATTTTAGTTAGTTGGCCACGATCCAAATCAATTAAAGGCAATGAAAACGATCGCAACAAGAAGGTGTTGTCAAGCACAAAGATGTGAGAGTGCAGCATTACAATGATGAAATAAATGTGAAGTTCTTTCTGAGGAACAAAATGAAACTCTAGTGAATTAATTCCTAGTTCAAGGGGAAAGTCATTGACAAAGACAAAGATCGTTCAGAAGAAACACGATATTCTCCAACAAAATTGCCACAAATTGTGCTAGAAGTTTCGAAAGGAAAGGAAGATTTCATGGAGGAGTTCGAGAATGTGGAGAGGTGAATACATTCTTCGTTGATCACTTGATCGTACCCTGAGGGAATTTCTGATGTCGATTGGAAATTACATCACCTCTTCGATGATTATCTTGAAAAGATGCCCACATAGGAGTCCAAGCCCAAGGTCGAGCCCTTGAAGAGCACCACTTTTATGGGCTCTCCTTTTGATGACAACCCAACGACAAGTTTCTTGGCTACGACAAGGGATTGGAATCTATGAGGGACTACCATTGGTTATCTTGCCACCCGAAGCTTTATGGCGCATCATGAAGATTGCACCACCGACCATGATGTCCTTAGTCAGAGATTGCTTTTTATATAACATCATGCTCATGCTATTAGTGCCTCATTCTACTCGGGTATTACTTCCCGAGTACAATGAAGATATAAAATAGATTATCATGATTATGTTACCAAAGAATGATTCTTCTTATTCTGATCATATTACTGCCGATGATTTGACCTAAGTTGGAGTGCTACTTGAATTCCAACCTTTATCTGTAGCATCATGCTCATGCTATTAGTGCCTCTAATGGATTTCCCTTGTGGATGAAGAATATCAAGTTAAATAAAATCTTGAATCCGTTCCCTCAATACGTTACCAAGGAGCCACTGTAGAATCTTCTAAATCAACCCACTGATATCTCTTATTAGAGTTGCACATGAGACTTTATCGTGCCAGTAAAAGTTCGAGTGGTCCGATGCATTGGCATTCATCATCAACGAGGTAAAAAATATTCTTGATGACGGCAAAAACGCTGCAGGAGTATTGATCAATCCAAATCAAATATGCAAAAATTCAATTTTAAATTAATAGTTTTTTAGCACCGCTATTTTGTGTCGATGTTGGCTCAGTGGGATAAATTGGGTCTAATTGGTGGGCTTGTTGCAGGTTGGGTTGTCGGTCCAACTTGTGAGTTATAGTTGGGTGTTTATCTCTGTGGTAGAGGTTAGAGCATGTGTCAAGTTCTTGGTTAAATTGAGTTTAGACTGTGTCAAGATAGATAGTTCGAGTCTGTCATCATATAGAGGGTTACCTGAGCTCACTTGTCAAGTTGTGTGCACCAGTTAGCTTATAGTGCGAGTACGGATTTTTATTGAGAAAGTAATGAGAAAATGGATATGCCATATATATATATATATATATATATATATATATATATATATAGTAGTGATACATTGCGGCCGGTAACGTGCGGCACCCCCTTCGGGGGTATTTTCGGAATTTTTTTTTGGGGATTGATCACCTACCCTTGGATTGGACACACAAAAAATTTCAGCCCGATCCAAGACCTGTAGGCCGTCCAAATGTGTTGATCAAAATGGCGAAAAAAATGAACGACCGATAAAAGATCAACACATTTGGACGGCCTACAAGTCTTGGATCGGGCTGAAATTTTTTGTGTGTCCAATCCAAGGGTGGGTGATCAATCCCCAAAAAAAAAAAATTCCGAAAATACCCCCGAAGGGGGTGGCCGCACGTTAGCCGGCCGCAATGTATCACTACTCTCTCTCTCTCTCTATATATATATATATATATATATATATATATATATATATATATATATATATATACCTGAGGTGTAGCTTCGTTGCTACACCTTAGGTGTAGTTTACCACCTTAGAAGTTTTAAAATTTGGTGATTTTTGGTGGATGTGTTCTCTAGAGTAAGGTGATCATCCTCACCAAAAAATAGTAAATTCTAAAACTTCTAGGGTCATCAAATGTTTGAACCTTTATCGACCATTCATTACAACCGTTAATTTTTTCTAGCACATTTGATGACCCTAGAAGTTCTAGAATTTGCTGATTTTTGGTAAGGACGATCACCTTACCCTAGACAACAAATCCACCTAAAATCACTAAATTCTAAAACTTCTAGGGTGGTAAACAAGTGAGAGGTGTAGCAACGAAGGTACACCTCAGGTGCAAGGTCCTGCCCCTTTTCTCTCTATATATATGGGAATAGGGAGTATGGTCCTCCCGACTAGCCAACACGCTAGTTCTCTCCTATATTCAGGTTCCACGTGGTACTTTTTAACCATTTTTTAATGGATAGTCAAGCCACTATACTTAGATCATGATTTAAAAAAAAAAATCAAAAAAAAAAAAAAAACCCTTAAACCAACCCGATCAACGACCGACAAATTTAACGGTAAATTGTAGCCCACAAATGCTTTGTGCTATGGTTAATCTAAAAATGCCACTTGACATATTTTTTTTCTAAATTTTTTTTCATGATCATTGTTAGGAGGGGTGAATCCACCTTGACCAACCCCTAACCCCGGTTAAAAAGTGCCACGTGGCACCTGAATTAAAGGGAGGACTAGTGTGTTGGCTAGTTGGGAGGACCATGCACCCTATATATATATATATATATATATATATATATATATATATATATATATATATATATACAGTGTTTTAAAAGGCGGCAGAGGCGTGCGCCTCGAGGCGCGCCTCAAGGCGAGGCGGTCTTGCAAAGCCTCGAGGCGCACGCCTCAACTGCAGGTTAAATGAATCCCACGCCTCTGCATACAGAGGCGTCCGCCTCTGCCTGAGGCGCGCCTCAAGGCGTCCGAGGCGTACGCCTCTATATGTGGAAGCGGGTCGGGTTTTCATGGTCTGCGGGTCTAATAGGCGGGTCAGGTTTAAAAAAAAAAAAAAAAACTGCGGCTCAAGGCGTCCCGCAGCTGCCCGCACACCGATTGGCTTCATCTAGGGTTTGAGAGACAAGCTCTCTCCCCGTCGCCCTCCCCTCCCCCCTCCTCCCTTGTTTGGTCCGGTGGCCGGAGCCACATCCAGAGGTGCAGCCGCACCCACTGGCGGGGACCGAAGTCACCGAACCCTTCCCTTTGGCTGATCGCCACCCCCCCCCCCCCCCCTCCCCCCCTGACTGGCTTCAAAGCTGATCGCCCCCCACTGACTGGCTTCAAAGCTGATCGCCCCCTCCGAGCCCTCGAACCTGGTCAGGTAATCGGGCATTCCGGCTGATCACTCTCCAGTCTCCATTGCTCTCTTTTCTTTCTTTTTTTAAAGGTATCCCTTGCAGATGAAGCAGACCTACTCTTGTTTTTTTTTTTTTTTTGAAACAGTCTCCATTGGGTTTTTGTTTGAAACAGTCTCCAGTCTCCATTGGGTTTTTGTTTTTTTTTTTGAAACAGTCTCCAGTCTCCATTGGGTTTTGTTTTTGTTTTTTTTTTAGCGGTCCCTGATTGGTTTTTTTTTTGAAATCAATGTTGCTGTTTGAATCTTGACAATTATTAGTTAACTTATTATATATTGTTGAACTTAGTATGTTTGAATATTGAAATGTTGAACTTGTTATATTGTTGAAATTAGTATGCTTGAAGCTTGTTCGAGCAATTTAACTTTCCATTTTGTAGTTAGATTGTTTGATGGAGTCCTCGAGCGTGTCATATAAGGTATTTTCTAACACATTGCGATTTATTATGCATATCTACTTCAATTATTATTGCACATTCAATAATATTTTTTATTCTGATTTTTATTCTTTTTTTTTAACATTTTTTTACTAAAACGCCTCAAAAAATTCCGAGGCTTACGCCTCGCCTCTCCGAAGGAAAAACGCCTCGGTACGCTTTTCGCCTTTTTAAACATTGTATATATATATATATATATATATATATATATATATATATATATATATATATATATATATATATATATATATATATATATATATATATATATATATATAGAGAGAGAGAGAGAGAGAGAGAGAGAGAGAGAGAGAGAGAGAGAGAGAGAAACGGGATGCTACCTTTGAAAGCAGCGTTCTTTGCTACTTTGATAGGTCGCCGGTGGCTATTAAAGCTATAAACGACGACAAAGGTCATCGGAACTCACAATCGGGAGGTATTAGAAGTCACCGGAGGTGGTCGCCGACGATGGATGTTGTCGGAGGTTGCTGGATGAGGTGAGGTGATGAATGGACGGCTCACAATGGACGTAGTCATGATAGTCATCTATCGGTGAACACCGACAAGTGGTGTCAGAGGAGATCATCGGTGGAGGTAATCGGAGGTTGTTGATGTTGATTCTGGCCGGAGATCACATGTGGCACGGCCATGATGGGTTGTCAAAGCAGCAAAAACGCTGCTTTGAGAGGTAGCATCCCGGCCCTCATATATATATATATATATATATATATATATATATATATATATATATATATATATATATATATATATATATATATATATATATATATATATATATATATATATATATATATATATATATAGAAGGGGAATGGTTTCCTGGTCCATTGAACTAGCTTTGTTGCTGGTCCAGTAGACCTTTTGTCCACCCTACAAGTTTCAAAATTTGTTGAAACTTGGTGGGTGTGTTATCTAGGGTAAGGTGATCATCCTCACAAAAAATCAGCAAATTCTAAAACTTCTAGGGTCATCAAATGTGCTAAGAAAAATTAACAGTTACAATGGATGGTCGATAAAGCTCCTAACATTTGATGACTCTAGAAGTTTTAGAATTTGCTGATTTCTGATGAGGATGTTCACCTTACCCTAGATAACACACTCACCAAGTTTCAGCAAATTCTGAAGCTTGTAGGGTGGTGAACCGATTCACTAGGCCAACAACAAAGCTAGTTCAGTTGACCATGAGACCTTTTCTCTATTTAGAAATATATCTATAGATATAGAAACACACACGAAAAAATAGTCATCTATTTTTTGAAATTGCTTTCCCACCCTTTGGTCAGTCCGGTAAGGGGTTTGCGAACCCTGAGTGTCCCATGAACCATTATGAAATGGTTCTTCCTTTGTTCCCATCCTTTGATCCATGGTTTAACCACGCCTTTATGAGGTCTTCCCATGTTTGATATACCATTCAGTTATGTATCTTTTTGACCGTGGAGTATTTGGCTGGGTTAGGACATTCACTTTTCTAAGGTATTTAAGATTTATCTTTTCAAGCGTTGGGCTTCCTTATGTATACATTTTCTATCCCTTTTTCTGCATTTTTTTCGTCAACATTTACCTCACTCGTATGTGCTTCTGTCTCCTTTTGCTGGCGCTTAATCATGAAACAATCCCATGCAGCTTGAAGATGACTTGCATGGTGGTTGTTGCACTTCTTTTTCAATGGCATGCATCTTCATGTTGACATGATTGCAGTTATATCCAAGGGGTCCTATGTGTCACCTATGCTCAGACTCTTCTGGAGCTGTTCTACATTTTTACACTGCTCACCAGCATGCATCTTTGTCAAATTGTCTTTTTCTTGACTCTATTTTCTCTGATATTTTGGTAGTTTGTGGCGCTTCTGCACAGTGGTGCATCATTCTCGTCCTCTTGGTGGCAGTGTGTTACCACATCCAGCTTCTCTTATGCTATTTGCAATTTGGAGGCCACCTTTTCTTCCCACACTTGGTTGAGCAAATTTGCTGCATTCTCTAGCATCTCTCCTTTCCATCATCCAAATTCACAATTGATAGTTTTGGTCATTACCATCTTGTGGAAAACGATGGAGACCCATTGAGTTTGAAGGGAGGTGACTTCTACTTGAGTTCAGGAGGGAATTGAAGGCTGTTTTCTTACAAATGTGCTCTTTTGTTGATGCAACAAGTTCTCTTACGTCTCTCTTTTCCATTGATAGTGCAGCTGGTGTCACTGCTTAGTGGTTGGATATCATCTTCTTGTCAAACTCTCGGTGGATTCACATTGAGTTTGAGGAGGATGATTTATTGTGTGTGTGTGTGTGTGTAGGAGTCATCAGTCATGTAGGTGTCGTGTACAAAGTAGTTTTAGGTGTTGTTCTAGCTAATATGGCTGCCAATTAATTGTTTATGCAATACTTCATATAAAATTTAAGCATGCCCTCAAATTTTTTCTAATATGTTATTGCATGTATTGTATATGTAAGTCTGTATAGCCTGCATCCTCAATGCTTGGCCTCTTGCTAATTCATGTAGAGATCCTCATTGAGGGTATACATTTACTTCCAGTCACACCGAGACGAGCATTCACTTCAAAACTAGTCCCCAGGTTTCATCGTATCATAGTTTGTGGGCAGGTGCATTTTTCTAGACATTATATCGGATTGCTATATTGGTCACTAAAGGTGTGTATCTTAGTGTAGTAAAAATCCTACCAAGAAACAATGGCATTTGGTTTGTACATTTAAAGATTAGGGATCTATTTCAATTCTCCTGTCTGCCTTGTAATGTATCTAATGCGGGAGTAGATTCGACACGCACGTGTTTCGAGGTTTGAATAAGAATAATATAATTATTTTCGGATTTAATAATTCTTGAAAAAAGTATTTTCGGAATAAAATATAAAATTCGGAATAAAATAATTATTTTATTCCGAAATTATTATTTTAATCCGAAAATATGTTATTTTCGGATTTATTAAATATGGTAGTTTTAAAAATATCTTTTAGGAAAGATTTAGATAGATTTAGGTATTTTAAATTTAGTAGTAGTTATCTTTATTTATGGATAATTTTAAAGATAGGGATATGATGGATTAGGAAGTTAATTAGGTGAGATCTTTATCTCATTAGTGGTTATCATCTTTATCTCTTTATTTTAGGAAGTTGTTATTTTTGTTATTCTGTTAAATCATATGAGCTTATCTCTTATGATCTTATTTGTTCGAGTTTTTTTTTATTTAAAGACCATGAAGCCCCCCATTGTAATGGAATTGATTGAATGATGAATGAAAAAAAATGGCAATTATTTGCTTTGATTCCTGTGAGAGGTTTCGTATTGCGTTCCTGAGAGAGGATCGAAGAGCGAGAAGCTCGCCGGCGTGAGGTCGGATTACCGTCGGTGCGAGGCCGACAACCCCCTTTACCCTTCCATCCCCTCCCCTACGCTATCGCCACGATCGTCCTGCGTCAGATTTGGTATCAGAGCTCCCGTCACAATGTTCTATCATCATGACAGGTCCTATGATTCCCGCTCTTTACCTTTGTTCCATAGTCACCTTTATTCTCCCGAATATCTAGAACACTATCCACCATATGGTAAAGATTATGGTTCTCATGCTCCATACCGCACCATCCCATATTGTGATGTCTTCAACCTCATCAAGTCGGAGCGCTATGTTCTTTTACCCCGTACTCGTCTTGAGGAGAGTTATTCGTCTCGCATTCGCGATAGAGCGTATACACTCAATCTACCAGCCGAGCCCTTTCTCCAGTGGTTCCTTTGCCTTAACTCCAACGACTCGAACTGTTCTGAGACTTTAAAGCATGTCCAGGGTGTGATGAATTGCATTGAGTTTGCACTTCAATTTCAACAGCAAAAGGAACGTCAACAATGGTATGATCAGATGCGAGCCATGATTGGCTGCATTAAAGTCCATGGTGTGTCTCTACCTTTAGTGGATCCTCCACCACCAGTGGTACATCCTCTTCTAGCAGTGCCACCAAGAGAGCCTATATCGCCAGTTGATCTTCTACTACCAGCAGCCCTATCTGAGGAATCTCTATTTATCACAATACCGCCAGTGGAGTCCGATCCGGTACGTGATCTTCCAGTTCCAGAGGAGTATTCTCCACTACTCGTGCCACCACCTGCGATGTCTGCATCGCCGGTTCCACCTTCGCCACCAGCGCCACTTGCAGAGGAGTCTGCATTCCCGTCAGTAGAGCATTCACTACCTGCAGAACCGTTATCGGGTGTCGACATCAGCACACTAGTCCCGACAGTTGACTTCCTCGGGCTAGACCTTCCACCCCCGGTTCGGGTACTCCTCCAGTTTCACTTGTGTGTGCCTTCCTTCAAACTGGACTACTTCAGCCACTACTCCAGCAGACTGCTTGTATGGGATCCGGGAGGCAATTGTTTGATGATACGACATCCACTACAGGGTCTCCACCATCAGCTACTGACTTTGCTTCCTGCCTGGGCCTCACAGAACTCGAGGTCGAGTTCTTTCATAGCTGAGGAGTTTAATGCGGGAGCAGATTCGACAAGCACGTGTTTCGAGGTTTGAATAAGAATAATATAATTATTTTCGGATTTAATAATTCTTGAAAAAAGTATTTTCGGAATAAAATATAAAATTCGGAATAAAATAATTATTTTATTCCGAAATTATTATTTTAATCCGAAAATATGTTATTTTCGGATTTATTAAATATGGTAGTTTTAAAAATATCTTTTAGGAAAGATTTGGATAGATTTAGGTATTTTAAATTTAGTAGTAGTTATCTTTATTTATGGATAATTTTAAAGATAGGGATATGATGGATTAGGAAGTTAATTAGGTGAGATCTTTATCTCATTAGTGGTTATCATCTTTATCTCTTTATTTTAGGAAGTTGTTATTTTTGTTATTCTGTTAAATCATATGAGCTTATCTCTTATGATCTTATTTGTTCGAGTTTTTTTTTATTTAAAGGCCATGAAGCCCCCCATTGTAATGGAATTGATTGAATGATGAATGAAAAAAAATGGCAATTATTTGCTTTGATTCCTGTGAGAGGTTTCGTATTGCGTTCCTGAGAGAGGATCGAAGAGCGAGAAGCTCGCCGGCGTGGGGTCGGATTACCGTCGGTGCGAGGCCGACAACCCCCTTTACCCTTCCATCCCCTCCCCTACGCTATCGCCACGATCGTCCTGCGTCAGTATCTTCCTTGTACAGGCCTAGGAAGGACCCTCTACAGAAGCATTCATTGATTTACATAGATTAACAGGTGTTAGATACCCTCACACCCAAAATCCCGGATCGTAAGGGGAGGTCCACAGAGGATATATTAAGCGGGCGTTAGGTGTCCCCATTACCGATGTGGGACTAACCGGTGGACTTCCCCAACACCCCCCCTCAAGCGGAGCGAGGAACAATCAGAAGGGGCTGCACCCGGAAGGAGACGGTGAACCCAGCTCTGATACCATGTTAGATACCCTCACACCCCAAAACCCGGGTTATAAGGGGAGGTTCACAGAGGATATATTAAGCTGGCGTTAGGTGCCCCCGTTACCAATGTGAGACTAACCGGTGGACTTCCTCAACAACAGGAATGGGAAATCAGGTTACATGATCAGAGACACATTTTTTTTAGGTTGTTTGCGCCTTTACATACTTTTGCATTTTCCTGTTGAAATCAATGCCTGTAGAATCAAATGTAGATGCATTTGCTCATTTTGTGAAATACTGTATAGATATTTACAGTTTGATCTTGTTTGTGCATGATAGAAGTACATAATAGAACATTCACCTACATTATCATATAGTTGTCCTATATATGTCCAAGGTTATTTCTATTGTAATTTACAGCCAGACCAACCATGTTCTGTTTAGTTTGAGGTTCTGATTGTAAAAGATTTCACAACTTTTTAGGTGTGGACACCGAAAGTGATCACACTTTGGGAGGCCTTACTGACGGTTTTACAATTTGGACTCCTGCTGGTGCATGCATATGCTCAAGACAAACACTTACCATACCTATCGATTCCACTGTATGTTCTGTTTTCTAAGTCCTTGTTTCTTGCCTTCCATTCATGTTTGAAACTGATTTGCAGTCACTGACAACCTGGCAAACCAATGATGTTCTAAAATTGAGTGATGTTACCGTGATTCTGACTGTGATTGCATCTCTTTTCTTTTTAATTTCAACAAGTGCAAGAAGTGAGAGGCCAGAAGAGTGGGTTCCAGAAACTGTCACTTCATGTAAGCTTGATGACAGTGAATGTGACGAGCGCTGTGAGATACTTCAAGCTAGTGACGGACAAGACAGGAACATTGTTGATATATTTTCTATCCACACAAATGAAAACGCAGGTACAAAATTTTCCAAGGTTGCATCAGCATTTAATATCTCTGCCTGCATCCTTATAGTCATCTCTTCAGTTAGCCTTGATGATGACTTGCATAAAGTCTCTCCATTTTAAACCATAACTGAAGGATCTTTTCTTTACCTGATCAATGTGACATGCCTGCAGGTTCTAAGCAATGAAACATAGCTCCTAGTGTACTCATCAAGAGTTTGTAGATTTGATTGAAGTGGATATGAGAGTAGTTACCTTTCCAGTAGACTATCTTGAAAGTCCCCATTACACCCACCTTAATGAACATGAACTAGTGATGTTATCTCACCACTGAGGAATAATTGGTGTCTTGCCAATCAGATATCTCTTGGAAATGAAGTAAAAATATTTGATGCTCAACTACTTATTTGCATTGATATTAAACGAACACAACCAAAACATTCTTATGTCAGCCTAGTGAACCACCAACAAAACCTTGACTTTCTTATATAACTCTTAGGAATCATCCATGTATAGGTCACCGACTCTCTGGCCCGTCATATGATTAGGTGCTCTAACATTGTGAATCCATGAGGTTGTAGGGGATAAGAGCGATACATGCTGAATAGAACTGTGCCCTAATCATAACCTTGACCTTGTAGCCTTATCCCACATCTATTTTGGGTTCGACATTATGAATCCTTCTTTGTTGGCCGTTCCTGTTTAGGGCTATCTATATTGTCAGTGCAAGTTTTCCATATCTTTTCTGACAATTTCCATTAATGTATTTTAGGTCTTCCTCTCTTACTTGACTTGACATGAGAACTAGCAAGGAAAAGAAGAGTCATACACTGAAATTATCTCGAGTCCGTAAGAAGAGTGCCCAAATGATTTGACATGGAGGATACTAAGCCAGTCCATATTCCCTTGGCTGGCCACTTTTGACTCAAAAAGGAGCAATGGTCAGTGACAATGGAGGAGCAAAATGGGATGAACATGACTCCATATGCATCAGGTATTGGAGGCTTAATGTATTCCATGGATTGTACAAGACCGGATATTGCACATGCAGTTGGAGTAATTAGCATATTTATAATAATCCAGGAAAGATGTAGTGGCTGACAATAGAGTTGCTTTTGTGTTGCTTGTTGGGCACAATAGATGCAACACTGTGTTATGGAGGACCATGGATCTCACTGAAGGCATATGTTGATTCAGACTTAGCAGGGGATGTTGATAGGCTGAGGAGCACTGTAGGCTATGTTTTCAATTTGGGCAATGTGATAGTCATTTGGGTCTCACAATTGCAATATGTGTATAGTTGCCATGCCCACCACAAAAGTAGAGTGTGTCGCTACTCGCTACAACGGAAGCTTGCAAGTTACTAGTATAGTTACAAAATGCTATATGTTATGAAGGAACTAGGTACAAAGCAAGGAGGTCATAGTGCAATTCATCATGGCAATAATTCAGCTATGCCCTATAGGATCAAGGATATTGACATAAGATATCACTTCATACTGTTGGTTTTGGAAGACAGATTGTTGAGATCAGAGAAGATTCGTACAAGCCAAAATTTTGTAGATATGTAACGTAAGTCGTTAGTATAGAGAAACTGAGGTTCGGTTCAGTTTCTCCGGGTCTTCAAGTGTGAAGACTATGATGAGCAATGTTTTAAAAAATGGAAGGCGGAAGGCGGGCAATCAAGTGGTTTCAAGGCGGAAGGCGGATGACTAGGCGGGCGTCCGGAGAAAAAGACGGGCTTCCACCTATATAAAATGTATTATATATATTCTATATGTATGTGTATATATAAATTCATAATTCTATATAAAAAAACAATAATAGAAAGTTTTATATATGCAAACTGGAAAGAGAGCAGGGGGTCGGGTCGGTTGCGAGGCAGAGGGACGGAAGGAGGGGCTCAGGCTGGGCCGGGTCTGTCGCGAGGCAGAGGGAAGGGAGGAGGGGCTCAGGCTGGGCTGGGTCGTTCGCGAGGTAAAGGGAGGGAGAGGAGGAGGGGATCGAGTGGGGTCGGGGTTGACTGCGAGGCAGGGGAAAGAGAGCAGGGTCGGGTCGACGACAACCTACAGGTAGCGGGAGAAGGTGGGGGGGGGAAGGAGATCGCGGGGAGAGAAAGAGAAAGAGAAAGATATAGATAGAGAGAGAGTGCACCTGAGAGCATTGGGCAACCTATAGGTAGGGGGAAGGAGATCGTGGGGAAAGTGAGAGAAAGAGAGAGTGCATATGAGAGCCGCCGGAGTGCTCGCCTGCTCGGGGACGGGAGTCACGAACTCACAAGAATAAAAATGTTAACGGGTTGGATCCCACACTAAAACCCGCATGGAGCTCGTCTTTTACTCGCCTTTTATCCCGCTTAGGCGGGTCGGATCCTACTTAGGCGCCCGCCTTCGTTCAACCCGTCTGCAGTGCCGCTTAATGTAGAAGCGGAGCGGCCAACCCCGTAACATGCCTAGGCGGCCGCCCGGACCGCCTTTTAGAACACTAATGATGAGCTTACAAACGAATTCTCATATGATGATTTCCAAACCCTATGAAATATATTTGGAAAGGAGTTGCCCGTGATCAGCTTCCAGTTGTAGATTGATGGGTATGTAGAATAGTCACCTCTAATCCAACAAAATCACACAGTCAGATTGGTCAGGCGGTAAGGTTTGTTTGATTGGAGTTGAGCAAGAAGTGCGTGTGCAGGGACCAACACTTAGCCATTGAAAAATTGCGATAGACAACCAAAATGGCAAACAATCTTCCCCCTTTCTTTACGACCATGTAGTTAGATCAGACCAGTAGACAACTGGATTGGATCGACATGCATATGGATCCAGAAGTTGCATAAAAAGAAGACTACACTGGAGGTGGACCTATCATGCCATTAGGCTGATCCCCCCCATCGTATATCATAAGCGTGCACATACATGATTCTTCAAATAGATAGATCCAATTCATAAATGTGCGGTTGACCCATCCATTTGTACTGTAAAAGCCTGTACACCCACGAATCTTTAGACGTGTGGTTCGGCCTTCTAGGTGGACGGGTTCACATGAACCAATCACCTTTTTTTGGATGGTTTTCTTTAAATACTCCTTATGTATTAGAGTTTGGCATGAGAGGAGAAATTATGCATTTTGTACGAACCTTATAGTGAGGAGAGAGAAGGTGAAAAAATTAAGGGTTTCTTGTGGTAGATGAGGAGGGTTGTTCCACAAATCTTCATGTTTTTCCCTTTGGCGTGATCATAGTGAACGATGTGGATCTCCGTGGACGTTATTTTTTGGGTGAACCATGTAAATTGTTGTATTCACATGATTTTTTTTCTTCATTCTTCTCTGTATTGGAGGCACATCTCCTAACAACTCGCTACACTTTCAGGCAGATATATCCAACCCATAGGTGAACCCATCCTATGTATTGCAAAATTATATACACGCATGATTCTTCAGGCAAGCGGGTCCGCCTGCCAGGAGGATGGGTTCACTTGAACCAACCAAAATTTTTTGGATGATTTTCTTTAAGTACTCCTTATGTATTAGAGTTTGGCATGAAAGGACAAATTATGTATTGTTTGAGAACCCTATTGTGAGGAGAGAGGTGAAAAACTTGAGGGTTTCTTGCTAGGTAGCATAGGCACGGATGTTGACATGGGACACGACAAATCCTAAAAAAGTAGGACATGGACATGGCATGGACACACCACTATATAATAAAAAATTATTTATATAATAGACCATGCAGGAAAAATAATTCGTAAACTGTGAATTCATAACAAAACATGACTATTTCATATTTAACATTCATCATGTCTATCATTTAGAATCCACATCCATAATAAAAAAGCATTTCATTTTTTTAAAATTCATCTTTTCTAATAATAAGCCTCAACATGTGTCCTTAAAGTGTCCGCAAAGTGTCCAAGGTGTATTCAGTGAAAAAAATATGGTTAAAAAATTGGACACATACGAGAAGTATCTGACATGTGTCCAAGGCATCTCCGACGAGTGTCGGACACGGACACGACACGTCTAGTGAAGTTTCCATTCTTCCTAGGTTTTTTGTGGCGGATGAGAAAGGTTGTTCCGTACATCGTTATGTTTTTCCTTTGGCGTGATCATAGTGAATGACATGGATCTTCGTGGATGTCGCCTTTTTTTGGGTGAACCATGTAAATCGTTGTGTTCACGTGATTTATTTTGTTTTCTTGTCCATTCTCCTCTGTGATGGAGACACATCGATCTCCCAACAACTTTCTACGCTTTTAGTTAGATAGATCCAATCCATAGGTGGACCCATCAGTCTGTACTGCAAAATCCCGTATACGGATGATTCTTTAGTGAGCGAGTCTGCTTGCTAGGACGGATTTGCTTGAACCAATCAAATTTTTTTTCTTCGGTTTTATTTAAATACTCCTTATGTATTAGAGTTTGGCATGAGAGAAGAAATTATGCATCGTTTGAGAACCCTATTGTGAGGAGAGAGAAGGTGAAAAAGATGAGGGTATTTTGTCGTAGATGAGTAGGGTTGTTCTGAACATCTTCATGTTTTTCCCTTTGACGTGATCTCTATTACCCAAAAAACTCTGATTTTTTGTACTATTAAAATGCGACTTATCAATAAACATTTACTATGCGACCTTTTCCCTTTTTTTGAAGTCACAATTTTGTGAAAAAATCACAATTTTCATGTTTTAGTCACTATTTTTGTGTTTTAATCCCGATTAATCGTGTCTTAGTCCCATCATGTATTGCTCAAAAAACATGTTAGAATATTTCTATATAAATATAATTTATAATTCTACCATTTCTTTCCCGACACTTTCCCGACTTTTTTTTTATCGCGTTTTCGACATCTCTCTTAGACGATTTTTTCCTGACTTCCGACTTGGTAACTATGGGCATAATCATAGTGAACAATGTGGATCTCCTTGGACGTCTCCCCTGTTTGGGCGAACCATGTAAATCATTGTGTTCACGTGATTTTATTTTATTTCCTTCTTCATTCTTCTTTGTGATGGAGACACATCGTCCCCCCCAACAACTCCCTACGCCTTCATTGTCTCTCGTTGTATATGCATATGCTTCAAATGACGTAGTTGACAGTGAGATCGATTTATTATCTTCGCTCTTTCTTGGCTTCTTCCTCGACCATCTTCCTTTCCCTTGCAATTATTTTTGTAGTTCTCAGTGTTATTGCACACATTTCCCATCTTTATTTCAGATTCTTGGGGTTTCGATGCTCATATTGATAGTTTTACTGAAATTTGTTTACTTGATTGCTGAATGGATCTTCATTGTAAGTATCTGGTAGTTAAAACTTTATGGCTTGCGCCCTTGAATTGTGATTGATTCTTTTACATGTTCTTCATTTATTTGGAAATTTTTGCATTTCATACTGTTGTTAATTCTTAGTGATTTGATACTTAAAGTTTATTAAAAGGAATAAGTCTGGCACTCGAACATAAGACACGCCACTTCTAGGGCACATATTTTAACACTTGGTTCATGTTGGCATAGAAATTTTCTTCTTGTTCTTGTCTAATATTTACAAATAAGTATAGAAATTTTATTTTCTAGTTACCTCATGAAACCACTTTCAGAAATCAGAATGATGGTTTGTATCCTTTGTACATGTGGTCAAGATAATTTAACTTCAACATTATGAAGTTGATGTTATAAGAATATCACATATTTTATTGAGAATATTAATTAATCGGTATTCAGAAGTTAGCTTTAATGTTTGTCTTTCTGTGTTCTTTACCTTTTTTTTTGGTTGACCTTTTTACTATGCCAGCCTTTAATCCAATTGTTGTTTTTTTTCACAACCAAATGTTTACAGGTCGCATCTACCGAAATGTGCCAAATAATGACATGATAGAATCTTCTATTCCTGTATTTAGCAAGAAGAAGATCATTGTAGAAGATTGGGATGTACTTTCAGTTTGGAGACGGCAATTTCTCGATGCAATAATGGTGTCTTCTCTCATCTTATTACCAACCCTTGAGAAACATTCTTATGTGTGAATACAGCTCTATGACTATTTTAGTTTAAGATGCAAGCTGAGTTATACAGTAGAATATATCATGAAATCTTGACACTTGCACCTAAATGTATTATTATTGTTATTTTTTTTGTGTCGAGAAATTCAACTCTGAGGAAGAGAGGATGGGATTAAGCCTTACCCCAAGCTAATAGTATTAAAATAAGGAGAAAGAATAACTTTAAATAAGATTACAGACAACTTTCATATTTTCCCTTCAATGGTTTCCAAATATGACTCGATACTAAATCACAATATTAATAACCTGAGCTTTTAATAGGAGAACAAAGAATTTTTAGTTGAAAATATAGACATGGGAAAGAAAGGGAACCAAAACATACGGGAGGGGAGAAGGATTCCCTGGCTCCTTCTCACCAGGGTGGGGACCACATTGAAAAGGAAGCCAAAATATTTTTGTCAAGTGTTTATTGGAATCCTGTCTCCCTATCTCTTACCTAATGGAAACAAAACTTGTATTTTAATCTTTTAAATAAAATTCGACTCCCACCTTAATGAAGAACATTATCTTAATTTAATTAATAGTTATTACCTCATTAAACACCGGGGCGTGTTAGGATGTGGCGTGCGGCGTCTCACTGCAGCCGCCTGATGCACCGCTGCGTGCATCGCACGCACCGCAGCGCGGCTGCGGTGCGACGCTGCACGCACCGCACGCCACATTTTATCATTCCTCATTAAACACCTACCTGAAAGGTCATGATACCCCTCAACATGACACAATACTACATCAAATGTACTAAAGTACCAGAAAAAATCCTGAAATATAGAAGTACCTAGGACCCATAAAATTACTAAAGTGGTTAGATTAGGCTCTTGATTGACACCTAACTACAACAAATTCTCTTAACGGACTCGAGAATTTTCCAACCCGGGCAATCTAATTGGTTAGTTTAATATAAAATTTGGTGCTTTAAATGCCCTAAATTAATTACAATGATTCATCTAGGAATGCTCTTACATTAGATTCCCGGGTTCGAAAATTCTCGAGTTCGTGCAAGATGTTTTGGGATGCTTGTAAGGCCGAGCCAATTGATGATGGAGGTCATCGACATAAACCCTCTTGAATAGCACCGTTCATTGATGTATGATAGTTGACAACTTCCTTTGGACCTTTGCATCCGAATTTTTCCAATTAATACTAGAGAATAACTTGATGGGGCTTTTTAGATTAAGGATTCATTAGATTCCAAAAATGGTGTAGATTCACAAACTTCATCTTCAGAAAGAGGTAATTCATCAGTAGCCAGGACCTACAACTCAAGCTCCACTTCGCTCTAATTTGGGTCGAATGGATCATTGAAGTAAAATCAAGGAGGATGGTCTTCTCCACAACAAATGATGATGGCTCCTCCATGATTGAAGAAAGACATCCACCGAGGGTGGATAATCATCAGCAATGCAAAGCACCGGCTCCTCAGGATCTCCTAGGACCACGTCATTGACTTCCTCTGCTTGCTCTCGATCAAATTCCTCCGTGGGCATCTCTTTAGGCTCGAAGAGGGGAGGCAAATTGCAATCGATGACTAGAAATTCACCAGGGGATAATTAACAATCAATTTATCAACTTCCTCCATGGACTCTTGTTCAAAAAACTCTGTGGGCATTTTTTTTTTCCAGGATAACCATTGAAGAGGGGAGACTAATTCTAGTCGATGACTTGAAATTCTCTCATGGCGTGCTGTAACATTCGAGAATTTTGGAATTTTATGTAAAGAAATGCTAAATATGAAATGACCGTTTAGCCCTTTTCTAATGGCTTTGTCATATTTTAATATCTTGGAAAGGTTAACCGGTTAGTGGAATTATTTCAGGGGATGATTGTGAGTGTATTCATGAGACATTACAACGGCTATGTGCGGGCGACAATCCGAGTCTGAGTTGTAGAGATACATACCTTTGTTTGTGGACAATTAGTTCCATGTTCTTTGAGATCAGATAATAATTGAGCCATGAAAAACTATTAATTTTTGCATTGTTAGGTGCACGCTGTCAATTCTTTGCCAAAGCATCTGATTGCATCAAAATCGGAGTCCCGGTTACCAAGTTATAGGTATTTGATCATCAAGGAGTTTTTGGGGTCTGGTATGCGGGTCGGATTTGTAATTGACTTGTGACTGTCCTGACCCTAATCTGACAAGTAAGTTGGTTTGGATGGGCGACAAGCTAGCGGTGGGGTAGTCTTTTATGAGAAAGCCACCTCCTTCCCACGACCATTCGATCATGATTGAACGATAAGGAGGGGTGGAGAAATTCATTTTTAGTTCCTCTCTCTCCTTATATTCATCTCTCCTGTACACTTCCTTCTCCCCCTTTGACATTGTTCGAAGGTTGTGAGCAGGATAGGAGAAGATGAGAGAGAAAAATGAGGATTGTTTGGGTGGGCCTTGTAGATATGGCAACCAGTAGGGCAATGGAAGGATGTCTAGTTTAGAAAAGCTTTAGTTTTTGATGCATCTGGAGCTAATCTATGGCTATGGGAGAAGATGAAGGAATTTTTTAAAAAAGGAAGAAGAAAATAGTTCCAACCTTTTCTAGAGCCCTAAACTATGTAGTGTTTGTAATTCAATAAGAACTATTGGACTTTTCCTAATTTATCATGAAGACCTACTTAAGAGAGGATTTCCCAATAACTTGGGTTTATTATTTTTGTCAGAAAAAGTGTTTAAAGGAGTCTTGGTTTGATGGTCTATTAGCCTCAGATAATGAAAATGAAGCCTATAGGAATTTAGGATCATCTTGGGCTTTGTTCAAGACTTGTATAAATACATGTTACAGCATTGAAGAATTTAACATGTGAATTAGTATGCGATTTTCTGCTTGGATTTGCGGTTTTCATGGTCCGTATCCTGTGATACTAGGTGGCTGATGAAAGTTCCATCCTTAGAAAGTCAACACAGAAATTCATGGCATCTATACGATATAAGCAGCTGATTCCAGCAGAATATTACATAATGTATTCATCAAATATTGTTTTGTTTGTTACAGTTAATAATCTGATTTTTCCTAATATGACATTTGAAACCAATTAAATTGTTTCACTAAGTAAAAGGAAAACCTTATAGATACTATTTGTTTTCTTAGGTTAATAGTTAGTTTGATCTGTATAATGAATAAGAACTAATGTTCGTGTCATTATTTTTCAATTTGAAATTTATTTCTCGACATCACCTTGCATGTTCTCCCATGATTGTTGCATTGATGCCTGACTTTCTGCTTTAGTTTCTCGCAAGCCCTTACAAACTTCATTAATATTAGTATGTCAAGGCCAAGTCATGAGCATAAGTTTGTGGATGTGTTTAATAACTTTTTGTCCAATAACTTCATACATATTCAAATTGCTAGAACTGGAAATGCCTTTGGCCAAACCCACCCAATTATACTAAGTGTACATACTTGTGGATTATTAAGGAATAATGAATCTCTCCATCTGATAATTAATATTGTTCAAAGATTTCTTGCTGACTTTTTCGTTTTAAATATTTCTTATTGTCAACAGTTGGAGAGCACTGAATCAAAGAAGAAAACAAATTGCATTTACTTTCGGTTGGCAATAATTTTTTGGCAATTGATGCTTGCACCTTGGAGGTTGCTATTTGCTTTTGTGCCCCCTTATCAAATTGCTCATGGATGGATTAGTTTTATTTGCTCCCTTATTTTCATTAGTGGAATAGCTTATGTGGTCACCAAGCTTACCGACGTAATAAGCTGTGTCACAGGTTCTCCTTATATTGCCAAAATAAATTGCCCTAGACTTTATTTGAAAATTTTACTGATTCTTGCCTGCTTATTATTAACATTTCGTTTTATCTGTTTACTTATAGGAGTAAATGCTTATGTCATAGCATTTACAGCATTAGCTAGTGGAACGTCATGGCCAGATTTAGTTGCAAGCAAGATTGCTGCTGAGCGTCAAGTAACTGCTGATTCAGCCATTGCTAACATCACTTGCAGGTTCTGCTCTTCATCTTGCTCTTGACTTGGAGTTTCTCTATAAGCACAAAATACCTGGGATCCAAATTATATTAGAATTCTCTAAATTATCATTTTCACGCATGCTTATATCATATGAAACTTGAGAAGAAAGGGTCATGACGAATGCAAGAAAAACAGAAGTATACTACATATATGAACAATCCCCCCCCCCCCCCCCCCCCCTAATACACATACACACCCACCCACACCCACCCACCGCTCGCGAGCGCGCACACACACACAAAGAAATGTCTATAAGCTGCTGCTTAATTGATACGCGTCAGTGTATATCTACATTCTTTTTTATGCAAGCATAACATTTATACTGGCAGGCCCCGATCGGTGAATCTTGCTCAGTCCCCTTCCGCCCTTCCTCTTCTTCCTCCCTCCATCCGCGTGCTGCACTCGCCCACTGAAAATCGGCAAATTTGGAAACCCCTAGGCATATCAAATATGATATTCAAATTAAGGTTTAAAATGGTGGGTCGACACATATTTTGAAACTTCTATGTAGGTGGTAACATAAGTACAAATTCTGGTGGATGTGCTATCTATGGTTAGGTTGATCATCCTCACCAAAAAACTACAAATTCTGAAACTTCTATGTAGATGGTAACATAAGTAATCGTATCCCTCCCCACATGATCATCCTCACAAAAAATCATCCCATTTTGAAATCTCCATGTAGGTTATTTGACAACATTGTCAAAATTAAATGTTTATACACACACACACACTAGTTGAAGCCCGTGCCGTTCAACACTCAGCAGGAGCCTTCGGTGAGGTTGCCGGCACGGCAGCAACCGCCTTCGGCAGCAAAACACAATCGGTCAACTTTGATATTAGCACACACTTTCAACGGCAACACCCGGCTCCCGACCCTGCCTTGGTGGATCAATGACCCCAACACCACCACCGCCCACTGTCAGGATTGTCGCCGTCACCTAAGCGTCCGTCTTCGACGGCTACACCCGGCTCTGATGGCCCCGTCCTGATGGACCTGTGATCCCAACACCACCACCACTGGCCGGTAACCATTGAAAAAATCACCGCCACCGCCACCGTTGAGAGAGAATGTGCGTGCGGAAGGAAGGGGTGAAATGAGAACAAAAGGGGATTTATATAACATAAGGTGGGGGGGACTCTGTCCTCCTTTCTCCTCCTCTCAGATGAATATAGGAGTGCAACTTGGATTAGGCTAACCCGAACCAGACTCTACCCAACCCGAGGTTTATCCATGTTGGATTGGATTTTTTAATTTCTTGGGTTGGGTTAGGGTTGATATTTTCCAACCCGACACCAGGTTGGGTTGGGTTAGGGTTAAGTGGTTGACCCCTTGGGTTCAACCCGAATCAGTGTAGGTTAGGTATAAGATAAGGAGGCTGCTGGTTTTCCATGAGGTTAAATATATATGTTTAGATTTTTTTTATTGGAAGGGGTCTCGTAGCCCACCAATGGGCACACATGTAGTGAGTCACAAATTCAGGACTCCACCAAAAATTTAACTTTTTTACTTTCAGTTTCGTTATGATGTCCAAACAATGGACCCTGATTTCGAGGAGTACAACTCCACATAATTTTTTTTACTCTTATAACTTATATTTCATAAGAGCCGTCAAAATAACGGATCCCGGTACTTGTGGCCATCGTCTGCTGACTTGGCAGCTGATCATCCTTTGGTGTGGGGGGAGACCAAAGAATTCTTTTTTGGAAAAAAAGAGACCAAATACGGAGGGCACTTACTTATGTCCCAATCGTGTGCAACTAGTTGTCCATTAGAAAGGGCGTAATGGAGCAAGTATAATCTGGTAGCATGCGTAGTCCCCATTATGCCCTTTCTTTTGGATGATGTGGCAGCCAACGATTGGGCCATAAGCAAAGTGCAGCAAATGAATCGGGTAGGAAAAATGCTTGACATTTATACCTTCGGTTTGATTATGACCGTCCAACGACCCGCGGGCCGACCCGACACTTTCTTATTTTAATGTTTTTTATATAAAAATACTTTTTTTTAAAAAGACACTACTGCCGCCGGCAACCACGGTACCCTCCGACGAGCTGAACCGCCGCTTCCGTTCAGAGCGTATGCTGCCATGTCATCCATTAGAAAGGGCTTAACCGATTCATTTGCTGCACTTGCTTACGGACCAATCGTGTGCTGCCACATCGTCCATTCTAAAGGGCATAATGGGGCAAGTGTAGTCATGTAGCAAGTGTAGTCCCCATTATAACTTTTCTTTTGGACAATGTGGCAGCCAGCAATTGGGCCGAAAGTAAGTACATCAAATGAATCGGGTAGCAAAATTACTCTCCCAAAGTTGTGCAAAGGGGAACCACGAAGAGAGGGAGTTCCCTATTATGGCCTTTTTTTGGACGATGTGGTAGCCAACGATAGGGTTGTAAGTACAACAAATGAATCGGGTAGCAAAAATGCTCTCCCAAAAATGTTGTGGGAAGGGGGACCACGAAGAGAGAGGAATCGGGTAGCAAAAATGCTCTCCCATGGTGGGAAAGGGGGACAACGAAGAGAGAGAGTGAGAGAGTGGGGGGACCATAGAGAGATTTTATCCGAGATAAAAGAGGAAGGGAGTGCCACGTGGCATGGTTTGATTGGCTGAAGGTATTTAAACCCAGTGGAAAAACGTGTGAACAATGATGTTGTTGCCAAACTTGTCCCCCATTTTTTACATAAAATCCCTCTTATATATTTTGTTATAATTTTTTTTACAATCCAGTCCTCACATCATATATTACTTTCCCCCCTTAATCATATCCCTCAACATATAGGTATTAGCGAGCAAACATATGTTAGTTGTGATGCATACACTACCCAAACAATGCATCACAGCCATACAAATTAAATCGGACCGCTTGCAATGCTCGGATAGCACCAACAGGATCGCTCTAGAGGGGGACTCTCTCTCTCTCTCTCTCTCTCTATATATATATATATATATATATATATATATATATATATAGAATGAGAGAGAGAGAGCAATAATAAAATGCATCATGCGGTGTCACACCGCAGCCGTCTGATACACCGCTGCGTGCATCGCACGCACCGCAACGGTGCATCAGACGGTTGCGGTGCGACGCCGCACGCTGTAGCCTAACACGCCTATATATATATATATATATATATATATATATATATATATATATATATATATATATATATGGGAAATGAGCTGCTAGCCTATTTCGGCGAAATGAGCAGCCACTCATTTGAAGCCCTTAGGAGTTTTAGAATGTGCTGATTTTTTGTGAGTATAAGCACCTTATCTTAGATAGAACACCCACAAAAAATCAACACATTATAAAACTTCTAGGGGCATTAAATGTTAGAAGTTTTATCGAACGTCCGTTGTAACCGTTAGTTTGAAATATAACATTTGATGCCCCCAAAAGTTTTAGGATATGCTGATTTTTTATGGGTGTTCTATCTCTAAGGTAAGGTGCTTATGCAACTATGCTCACAAAAAACCAGCATATTCTAAGACTCATAGGGGCATCAAATGTGCGGCTGTCCATTTCTTCGAAATAGGCTATACCCCGTATCCTCTCTCTCTCTCTCTCTCTCTATATATATATATATATATATATATATATATATATATATATAGGAATGTTACAGTGAGCTGTGAGCTGCGGTTTTAGAAAGTGAGCTGCGGGTATTTTCACCCCCCAGAAGTTTTGGATTTTGATGAAATTTGGTGAGGGTGTTGTCTAGGGTTAGATGATCATCGTCACCAATTTTCATCAAATTCCAAAACTTCTAGGGTGGTCAAATGGTCGAAGCAAAATCTGCCGTCCGCAGTTACCGTTAAAATCTGCATATTTTGCTTCAACCATTTGACCCCCCTAGCAGTTTTGGAATTTGATAAAAATTGGTGAGGATGATCATCTTGCCCTAGACAACACCCTCACCAAATTTCATCAAATTCCAAAACTTCTAGGGGGGTCAAAATACCCGCAGCTCATTTTCTCCTACCGCAGCTCACAGCTCAACGTAACAGCCCTCTCTCTCTCTCTCTCTCTCTCTCTATATATATATATATATATATATATATATATATATATATATATATATATATATATATATATATATATATATATGGGGAGTCATACGTTTACTTATCTTATACTTGTATAATTACCTATGGAATTTCCCCTATATAGAAGTTTCAGAATTTACCGATCTTTTGTGGATGTGCTATCTATGGCTATGTGATCATACTCACCAAAAATCAACAATTTCGAAAACCTCTAGACATATAAAATATGATATTCAAATTAACAGTTGAAATGGACAGATGATAATGCTTCTAACATTTGATGTCCTAGAAATTTTAGAATGTGTTGATTTTTGGTAAATGTGCTATCTATGGTTAGGTTGATCATAATCACCAAAATTCTCGACTGATACTTTAGTGAGGTTACATTCTACGCATGACATATATAAGACATACAATATAGCCCACATATGAAGATACATTTGTTTCATACATACATTTATAAATGTTGAGGTAAATCACATATGTACACCATAAAGCCACCGCATTATCTCTCTCCAGCTCACTTTAAATTAAGGGTGGATTCCACCAAGAGTTTGCCATAAAAATTGACATAATTGATTTCACATAGCATACTGATAATAGAAAAGGTAAAGAACCTTGCATGCAGCACACCAACCAGAGTAGAGCTTGTTTGAAAATGCTGGCACATGTGGAAGGTCCAACCGTCCAAGGAATCAACTAAAGCTAAGGATGCATGTCGTTTGAAAGAACCCTATGCAAGTAGCCAAACAATGCACTGAAGGGATGCCGTGGTAACCGTGAAAGTAGAGTCATATGTTATGAGATCTGATGGGAAAGAAAGGAAAAGGGGCTTGCCTGCTTTTACTTCAGGAGCATGTTTGTTTTCCTGTAACAGTGTCCAGAACTGACTGAAGTCACCAAAGTGATTGAATTATGGTGTATGGTTGCACGGAAGTCCTGTTCCGAAGTTGGAATTGGGACTTCCGGTTCCCCTCCCCTTCACCCGAAAAGCCCCTTTTGACTTCGGCCAAAAAAATTTTGCAGCCACACTTTCGGGTGGTAGAGCAACTCTTAAAAGCACCACATCAATGACTGCACTTCCCTAATGTTATATACTATATATAATAAATCTATATCAATTTACACATGCAATATTATATATACTCATAATACCAAGTTCCGGTTCGACAATAATTTGGCTTGGGTAAAGCTTGAGAAAAATTGGTAGTAGTAATAAAAACGGAAACAAAATGAGAAAAAGATCGGGTTCGAGATTTAATCGGCAAAGGGTGCAATTTAGAAAAACTCAGTAAGCTCGGATCAACTTTTTGTCCTATATTTAAGCAAACAAAGCATTTAGAATTTATTAATATAAATATAATAATATTAGATAACAAGCTATAAAAAAAACATCCACATGAGGTACTTTTGAACCCATTGTACAAAAGATAATGAATAAGGCCCACGATCACTTCTGCTAATTGGTTCAGTCAAGACTGTCCAATATATGTCACTAAAGTTGCGGAATAAGTCGTCATTTATTGAATTAATCAGGGTAGAAAACAACGATTTCGTTGACTTAGCGGTCAAGGTAAAAACGGCTAATAATCAGCAAAGGTTAAAGTCGCTATTAAGTGACTTTTTGAAAAAGTTGGAGACTTATGTGACTATGTATATACTACATAGAATAAATATATTGTAAAATATTACTGTATGTAGTATATAATATAAGAGGGTAGGGACCCTGCACCTGAGGTGTAGCTTCTTTGCTACACTTCTCGCTTATTTACCACCCTAGAGGTTTTAGAATTTGGTGATTTTTGGTGGATGTATTGTCTAGGGTAAGGTGATCATCCTCACAAAAAATCAGCAAATTCTAGAACTTCTAGGGTCATCAAATGTGCTAAGCAAAATTAACGGTTGCAATGAATGGTTTATAAAACTTCGAACATTTGATGACCCTAGAAGTTATAGAATTTGCTTATTTTTGGTGAGAATGGTCACCTTACCCTAAAGAACACATCCACCGCAAATACCAAATTCTAAAACTTCTAGCATGGTAAACTACAGCTGAGGTGTAGCAACGAAGCTACACCTCAGGTGTAGGATCCCCTTTTCCATAATATATATATATATATATATATATATATATATATATATATATATATATATATATATATATATATATAAGAAATATATAATAATAGGTTTTTTTGCAAATCGACCCCTAAAATTAGGGCTACAAGCCCCACAATTTAGACTATTTGCATATTGACCCCTGCAAACATGTTAAGTTGTGCATATATACCCCTTTTGTTAACTGACGTCCATATTAGAGGAATATTTTTAGAATATTCTATGATTGTCCATTTGCTTCAAATGTGGATTTTCTTGGACGAAAGTACCCTTAAGGATTTTAAATGATGAAATTAGTCGACAGGTGGTGAGTGGTGGTGGTGGGCGATGGCGGCGGCAGTGGTGGTGGGTGGGCGGTGGGATGCAGTGGTGAGGTGGGTTTGCGGTGGTAGTGGAGGTGAGTGGATGGTGGTGGTGGAGGTGGGGGCTGTGGTGAAAGTGGGTGGTGGTGGAAGTGGGCGACAGTGGTGGAGGTGGGTTTGTAGTGGTGGTGGAAGTGGGTGACGGTGGTGGTGGTGGATGAGCGAAGGTGGAGGTGGGTGGTGATAGTACTGGGCAGTGGGCAATCATGGTGGAGCCGTGGAGGTGGGTGGTGATAGTACTGGGCAGTGGGCAATCATGGTGGAGCCATGGAGGTGGGTGGTGGTAGGCAACAGTGGTGGAAGTGGGTGGTAGTGGTGGCTAGGCGATAGCCGATGGTGGTGGAGGTGGGTGGTGGATGCTTGTGGGTAGTAAGCGATGGTGATGGTGGGAGGTGGTGGATAGTGGTTGGTGGTGGGTGACGGTGGTGGAGGTGGGTGGTGGTTGTGGTTGGGTGTGGCGGTGGTGGTGGGCGGCAATAGTGGTGGAAAGAGAGAGGGGGGGTCATTAAGTCATTTAGGGGCAAATTAGTCATTTATGCATTATCTCTGAGCTATGATTAATTGACGGGAAGGTAACAGATTGTGACAGAAGGAATACCATGCACAATTTAACATGTTTGTAGGGGGCGATATGCAAATAGTCTAATATGAGGAGTTTATACGCAATTAACCTTAATTTTAGGTGTCGATTTGCAAAAAACCCATATTAATATTATATATAATGTAGTTATATATTATTTATAGATGTGTATCATATATAATATTATGGATATTATATAGTATATATTACTATTATAATAGAGGACTGGGTTCCTGTACTTGAATTCACCGTTTAATTGTTAATTTGAGTTTTCCAGCTACTATGTGTGCATGTTTTCTCTCTTTTTCTGGTACAATCTATTCTCTCTTTAATGGCACAAAAGACAATCATTGCTTGCCTCCTCTCCTTAATACCTTACCGATTTTCAATGGACACATGGTGCAATAAAATACGAGTTCACCATTCATTTGTGAACTCAAATTCACCAACATATTTCCCTATAACTATCTATAATACATGTTACAGCGCATTCATTTTATTTACAAGCATAC
Organism: Chamaelirium japonicum; assembly: GCA_947650365.1. NCBI lineage: Eukaryota > Viridiplantae > Streptophyta > Magnoliopsida > Liliales > Melanthiaceae > Chamaelirium > Chamaelirium japonicum. The sequence goes on from OX393554.1 coordinate 83,626,468, forward strand.
CACTATGACATAGATATTTCAGACTGTCCAACCATATACACAAAGACTTAGATTTATAGGGAGCGTATAAGATAGCCCTTAGGGTGAGTGCGATTCATCTCTGGAGGGGGATATGAATGGTTGATTTTAAATGGAGTTGAGATGGAGGGATATGATTGAAGGGGGAAAGTAACATATAATGTGAGGACTGGATTGTAAAAAAAATTATAACAAAATATATGAGGGGTTTTTTGTAAAAAATGGGGGACAAGTTTGGCAATAACATAATTGTTCACACTTTTTCCTACTGTGGTTAAATACCTTCAGCGCAATCGAAACATGCCACCTAGCACTCCCTTCCTCTTTATCTCTTGAATGAAATCTCTCTATGGTCCCCCCCCCCCCCCCCCCCCCCCCCCACTCTCTCTCTCTCGTCGTGGTCCCCCTTTCCCACAATGGGAGAGCTTTTTGTTACCCGATTCCTCTCTTTCTCTCTTCGTGGTCCCCCTTCCCACAACATTTTTGGGAGAGCATTTTTGCTACCTGATTCATTTGCTGCACTTACAGCCTAATCGTTGGCTGCCACATCGTAAAAAAAAGGCCATAATAGGGAACTCTCTCTTCGTGGTCCCCCTTTGCACTTCTTTGGGAGAGCATTTTTGCTACCCGATTTATTTGCTGCACTTATTTTCGGCCCAATTGCTGGTTGCCACATCGTCCAAAAAAAAGTCATAATGGGGACTATACTTGCCCCATTATATCCTTTAGAATGAACGATGTGGCAGCACACGATTGGTCCGTAAGCATGTGCATCAAATGAATCGGTTATGTCCTTTCTAATAGATGATGTGGCAGCACACACTAAGATTGGAAGCAGCGGGTCGGCTCGCCGGAGGGTGACCGTGGTTGCCGGCAACAGTAGAGGAGTGTCGCTGTTTTTTTTATTAATCTTTTTATATAAAAAATATTAAAATTAGAAAGTGTTGGATCGGCCTGCACGGCGTTGGACGGTCATAATTAAACTAAAGGTATAAAAGTCAAGCATTTTTCCTACCCAATTCAATTGTTGCACTTGCTTACGGTCCAATCGTTGGCTGCCACGTCATCCAAAAGAAAGAGCATAATGAGGACTACGCTTGCTACCAGAATATACTTGCCCTATTATGTTCTTTCTAATGGATGACGTAGCTGCACACGATTGGGACAAAAGCAAGTGCTCTCCGTATTTGGTCTCTCTTTTCCAAAAAAAATTCTTTGGTCTCCTCCCACACCAAAAATGATCAGTTGCAAGTCAGCAGACGATGACCCACAAGTATCGGGGTCCGTTGTGTTGACGGCTCTTATGATATAGAAGGTATAAGAGTAAAAAAAAAAAAATTGTGTGGAGTTGTACTCCTTGAAACCAGGATCCATTATTTGGACGCCATATTGAAACAAAAGGTAAAAAAATTAATTTTGGGTGGAGTCATGACTTTGTGACTCACTACATATGTGCCCATTGGCGGGCTATGGGACCATTTCCAATAAAAAAATCTAAACACATATATATATATATTTAACCTAATGGAAAACCAGCGGTCTCCCTACCATATACTTAACCTACATCGGTTCCGGTTGAACCCGAGGGGTTAATCCTAACCCAACCCGACCCGACCTGGTGTCAGGTTGGAAAATATCAAACCCTAACCCAACCCAAGAAATTAAAAAACCCAACCCAACCCAACTTAGATAAACCTCGGGTTGGGTCGAGTCTGGTTCGGGTTTCCCTAACCCAAGTTGCACTCCTATGTTCATCTGAGTGGAGGAGAAAGAAGGGCAGAGTCCCCCCACCTCATGTTATATAAATTCCCTTTTGTTCTCCTTTTACCCCTTCCTCCCGCACGCACATTCTCTCAATGGTGGCGGTTGCGGTGATTTTCTCAACGGTTACCGGCCGGTGGTGGTGGTGTTAGGATCGCAGGTCCGTCGGGGCGGGGCCATCAGAGTCGGGTGTAGCCGTCGAAGGCGGCCGCTTAGGTGATGGCGACAATCTTGACAGTGGGCGGTGGTGGTGTTGGGGTCATTGGTCTACCGGGGTAGGGCCGTCGGAACCGGGTGTTGCCGTCAAAGGTGTGTACTGATGCCAAACTGCCAAAGTTGACCGATTGTGTTTTGCCACCGAAGGCGGTCACTGCCGTGCTGGCAACCGTGCCGAAGGCGCTTGCTGCGTGCCGAACGGCACATGCTTTCACTAGTACAATACATGATATAGTTGATATTATAAATTAAATAATATAAACTCGATTTAACATAATATATACTCGTCATATATAATGCATATAATATAATATACGATAAATTACGCGGACCTCCCTTGATGTTCTGGTATTTACACTGCACTCCCTTGTTAGAGCTGTCCCCATTACTTCATTAACGGGGTAGGCAAAAAGACGACAATGCCCTCAAGTCAAAAGAGCAAACATGTTGTATGCCATATAAAATGTATATAACATAATATCCACATTTACCTCGCGATTTTCTTTACCTCCCTGATTTCATTTACTTTTCAAAAAACCCTAGCTCCCTATTCTCTTGTGATCTGCCGGCAACGAGGGGAGCCACCTGATCAGTGCGACAAGGGCAAGGTAGACGATTAGGGAGTCCATAGTTACCAAGTCGGAAGTCTCAGCTACGGGAAAAGGCGAAAAAATCGGAAAGGTCGGGAAACAAACGGTAGAATTTTAGAACATAGTTATATATAGATGTTACAATATGGTTTTTGAGCAATACATGACGGAATTAAAACACTTAAATTGGGATTAAAATGTGAAAATCGTGATTTTTTTATAAAATCGTGACTTTTTCAAAAAATCGGGAAAGAGTCGCGTAGCGAACGTTTACTGAATAAGTCGTGTTTTAATCGAGACTTATTTAAAAAATCAGAGTTTTTGGTAACAGAGAGGGAGTCGATCAGTGTATCAACATGTATCCCTATTCTCTTTTCCCCTCTCCATCTCTCTAATGGTTTTGCCCTCCCTCTCTTTCTGTAGGGTTTATTCCTCTATCTTTGTGTGCGTGTGTGTCGTGATTTTCTTAAGGTTTTCCCAAATTGTTGTGTAGGGTCTCGTACCTCCAATTTTTTTACGGCTCCCCCAAATTCCTGTGTGTGCAGTCTTGGACCCCAAATTTTTGTAGGGTTCCCTCAAATCCCCGTATGCCAATTCTTATAGGAATTCCTCACATCTCTTTGAGTCGACCTCCAAATAATAGTTTTGAGTATTGGTTCCTATCAAACCATTCAAGTTTTGAGTGGTAGTTCTTATCAAAACGTGTTTTTTTGTTGATAAACGACACCAAAATATGGACTTGGCGGAGCACCAACGGTGGTCGGGCAGATATCTGGCCAAAAGCCAAAGGGACAAGGTACTCATATATGTTGCTAATGATATTTTTGGGTTTTAAAAAATTTAATTGGCTGACATCAGCACCATCCATTTGAGCAACTAATGGGTTGCTACGAAGGGGGGAATCTATTACCGGCAATGAAAGCATAGGGGAGTGCAATGTATATACCGGAACCACAGGGGAGGTCCGCGTAATTTAGGTAAACCTCAGGGGTGGTCCCTATAATTTACCCTATAATATGATGTGTTATAATAGTATGTATAGTTAGACTTGAGACTTCCATGCAAAATAGTTATAGACAAACAAACAACAAAAGTTATCTAACTGGCAGAACGACAAGTTCCATGGAACCAAACAACCGAAGGGAACTTTTTGCCTGAGTGGGAGTTCACTGAACTGTAATCCTGCTAGTTCTATGATTTTGTTAGACTTAAGGGTAACCAAACATACCCACACATTTTTTTTCTTTGGAAGAGGGGAGGGGGGGTGGATCAAGTTCGAACAAAATTGTCCGGTTTTGATTGTGCAGAATCTATGGACAAACCAAGGCATTCGGCTAAGAAAGGCCACACAGAAAAGGTCATAGGAAACTTGAATGCCAATAGAAAATCGGAATTGTTGAAACTTGAAATAAGCATTCTTATGTTCTCCAAAGGGCCATAGGAAGCTTGTTTTCTAATATAAGGTGGGGAAAGTTAGAAGGTTGAAACAACCCCTCCTCTGCTTTCTAAACACTTGATGCCTAGTGGCAGGAGAAAACAATGTAATGCTAGTTGAAACTTGAAAACTTGAAAGCATTATTGTGTACTGATCATTCAAAAAATACTTTGAACCATGATTCTTCTGTGACAAGACAAAGACCCGAGGGCTGATTTAGTTCCGTTGTGAGGAACCACATCTTTCATCAGGCTTAGTTCATAGAGATCTGATGACTTTGCCTGCGTTGGCTAAGAATAGCAATTCGCCAATTTTTTGCACCAATCTGATCGGATATTTAACAATTGCCGTCGTGTGGCTGCCTTAACGATTGGATCCTGGCATCCTGCAAATGTTTGGGATGAATATTTGTTGCAGAACCTCCAAAGTAAACATGTGGAAGCTTATTGGTTGAGGTGGATGTATTCTAGATTATGTGTTGCAAACGAGTAATGTTGACACAATAAAATATTCTACAAGATGATATATTGTTCGGCTAATGGAATGACTAATATTGTCTAGCTACGTGGCGTACCCTACTCTGAAATCCTGAATACACCGACGGATAAACTTCATAACCATTAACCGATAGGCCAGTGCGGAGGTTATGTTTCAATCCCAGCTATAGTGGTTCAACCAAACCAATGTGCATCACACGACTGATCATCGAGAGCTACCTATGAATGCATGCATGCTCCCATGATCAGAAGATGGCCCAACATGACCAACTGAGCAGATGGCGTGGGCCTGTGGCCCAGTCACAAGACATGCATCTCGCAAAGGTTACGGGAGCTGCTAGGGGTGAAGCTAATGCCACAAAGTAGCAACCACATGTAACTGCCTTATCTAAAAATCTATAATGGGCAAGAATGTCACGTTAAAAACGATCCCAAGAATCAACCTAACAAATAGTAAGCCAACGTCATTTTGTTTCTTTACTATCATATAGTTTGTGTGTAGTTCCCTTCAATCAGCCGATACCAGCCTTTACTTTTCCTTGCGCATTTTATTTTTCTGCATAACTTTCATCTTTTGTACTTTTCTTCTTTACATAATTTACCTTTCAAGCTTGCACTAAAAGTTCTCGCATATCTTTCAGTTCCTTGTGATTGTCTTTAAATTTCCTTTGCATTATTTGAACTGTCTTCAAGTTTCACTTTCATGCCAATTTGTTTGGATTTCCTTTACACTTTTTGTACTGTAAATTTTTAAAAAAATACCAATTGCATGTTCTACGCACTTTTATTTTTCCTCGCCCTTAGCTCTTAGTCAATACATAAAGTTTTCTTAATTGAGGCAACCAAAACGTGCTGGAAGTTCGTTCCCAAGACTTCCAATAATCGACTTTATTAGAAGTTATAGACATCTTAATCCTCCCACGGATAGACCGATCACCATATCATCGTCACATAGGGATTACAACATTCAGACGACCGATGGGTTAGCATTCGTTTAATCTACTCCATTGGTTTTGTTCCTCAAGCTTTCATCTATGTACTGCTGTCGTGCTTCGAGCCATTGGTTTCCCGGTCACATGCACTATAGTATGTGGCGCAAAAGTGGTGAGTGTGGAGACTCACATGCCGTGGGCAACTCCTTGTAAAGGGATCATTGTTAAGCTATTCCTGTCCCATCTACTGAATTTATCTTAACTGCAACTGATAGTAGGTTATTATGGGAAGAGCAATGCTATTCAGCCATCCAGTTTTCCATCTGGATCGGGCCATCCTTGCATGGCATCTGATCACAGCCGTCCCTTTGCCTGCCAGTCAGGCTGAGTGCAAGTCGCCTGTCGGGGCTGGCTCCAACGGACGGCAGTGATCTGGTGCCACATCAGGATGGCTGCATCTGGATGGAAAACAGGATGGCTGAAAAGCATTTTCCTTGTGAGGATCATTGGCAGTGTAGATATCTAATGTTTTTTTTTAAAAAAAAAAGTGTTGTCTGTTTTCTTCTTCTCAGCAATTCTGTAAATATCTACATCGGCATTGGCGTCCCGTGGCTGATCAACACGGCTTACAACTTCATCGTTTACCAGGAGCCGCTGTACATTCAGAATGCGAACGGCCTCAGTTTCTCCCTCATAGTGTTCTTTGCGACGTCGGCCGGATGCATCGCCGTCCTGGTGCTTCGGCGCGTGATCTTTGGGGCCGAGCTTGGTGGGCCGAGGCTGTGGGCGTGGGCGACATCTGTGTGCTTCATGCTCCTGTGGATTATCTTTATTGTTCTGTCGTCGCTCAAAGTTTCCAACATAATCTGATTACTCTGTTTATGTGTATTGGTTAAATGGATTAATATTGATCCATTTAATGTTGCATTTGTTGTTGAAGTTTACAGAAACAGCTATACCTGACAAATTTTGGTGTATGATTCCTACATGTGCACAAACAATTAGCTTCCTATACAAATTTTGCGGCCGTCCGTTAAATTTGTCCCTTTTTAATGCATCTGCCTTGTTGAACCTTAGGTTTTTTATTATTGTCCATGTTCTGCCCGGCTTTTGATGTGATGTAAACCCTCTAACAGGATGTTTGGTTCCGGGTAGTCGAGAATTTTTTTTTTTTCGTTTGAAGTAGAACCCGGTTTAACTGAAGTCCCTTGTATGAACTTTCCATACTTAGCTGTTTTCTCTTTAGATTTCAGTCATTTTCTCTCTGGATTTTGGGTAAACCCGGTATCCACAATACCGGGTTTAAACTTGGCATTCCAAATACCGGGTTTACTTGAAACAGAAAAAAAAAAAAAAGAAACAGCGCGTTCGCTTTACGGTGCTGACATGCTACGTGGCTGTTAGAGCACTAGGTTGGTAAATAGTTTTGGTCAGCCGCTGTTTCTTTCAATATTTTATTTTTTAATAATATTTTGAAAAAAAGTCCATTTCAATCTCTGTACTTAAAATTGTAGCAAACTAAACAGTTGAATTTTGTAGTCATATAAGACCTTTAGAGCATCTCCAGCAGTCTCCTTGACAATGAATTCCTTCTGTATTGTAGGAAAAATCTGTGGGTCTACCCTGAAAACAACCCTATGATGTTTTGCCAGAATTGGATTTTCCTACTCCTCTTGCTGGTGCTGGGGAGAGCAGTAGGGAAAGTTTTATGGTGGGCCTCCCTTGGTTTGATTAAAACATTTGATTTAATTTTCTGGAATACTCTTTCTCATTTGTTGTGTTGGTCGAAATGCAAAGAGGAGTATTTGGTCTTTTTAAAAAATAGGTAGAGATTTGAGGAGTCCATTGGAGTGCTCTATAATTTCCACTCTATATTTTGCCTATGTGGCAGCTAGGATCCCCAATAATTTATATAACAAGGGACGTCGGTTTTGTGCTGACTAGACAAGACAGAACAAAAAAGCTAATTAGGACAAGCTGACTGGACAAAAATAAACCAAATAGATCTAACCATTCGTTCAAAAATCAACGCACGATCTCACATTGGTTTCAAATTCTAACCCATTTAAACTGCACTAAACCCCTAAAATCCCAGCCCATTGAAACCGCACTAAACCTGACCGTTTATCCCGTGATCGTTGTTTGCATCAATGGCTATAAACCCGTCTGCTGAAATTTTGACCGCCCCAAACCATCGAGTCGATCTCGAGGAATCCGTTCGAACAGAGACAACTATGATTGATCGATTATAGAGATAGGGGGAGTTCGTCGCACCGAAGGCGCCCGCTTCGTGTCAATCGGCACAGGCGAGGAAATGGGTGTCCCTATGAATGTCAGTGTTGTCGTCGAAAGTGTTTTGTTGCCGAAGACTTTCAGGTGTATTGCCGCCGAAGGTGGCCCGCTGCAGTGCCGACAGGTGTGTTGCTGTTGTAGCTCGTGTGTCCTTAGCGTGGATTTTCTGTATTAACATTAATAAAGATGACTTTGGTTATTGCTTTAATTAGAATACTACTCTGGTATATGATAATACTCATATAATAAAAGGACCCTAGGGAACACAGTAGGCCACTGAGGCGCATGGAGGATCCATGCTTGGGAGACCCAGTGGACCAGTTCTGTGTAGACCTAGAACTAGTTCACAGCTTTAGTGATGCTGGTCGCTTCACTGAGAATAAGCTGTTGGCAGGTAGAGGATGTGGTGAAGTCTCCACCACGGGAACGTGGGATTCCCATTCACCTGACCAAGCACGATGATCGTGTTGAACAGGAACCAAGATGGTGCATAGTTCAGTGATTCAGACACTGGTGCAGAAACCGTCTTACTACTATAGATAATCCGTCCTTAACCCTGAGGGATCATGTACACTGGGCCAACCAGTTGCGTGGTGCTTTGATGTGCCAACGTGTGCGGACCTTCCATAGTCCAATACCATGGTACGTTGGGTTACCTGGCTGGCGCTTGAGTGACATGTAATCCCTACAGGTTATCCGACGTCCAGTGTTGGATGAGTGCGTTTTGATGAGTCAATCTGTCCACATAGTTAACCCAGGCCTGGTGGTTGTCAGTATGACTGACGATGTTCCGGATGCTAGGCATAGCACCGGAAGGTATGTGGTGTTATAGATTACAAGTCATCAAACCCTAGTCAGATGATCGATCGGGATCTGACGGTGCTCCCCACCGCCCGAGTCGTATCATGGCACCAGTAATAGGAGGGACTGAGGATTATCGGAGTATAGTAGAGAACAGGGTTACGAGGGAGTAATATAAGTTTAGGATCACTAGAGTTCAACTCGTGTCGCACTCCGGGTGGCTACGCGGGTTAATCGGATTAGGGCTGATTAACGGAACTTTCGGTGTGTCACCGGAACAATTAATCAGGGATCCGGTTACAGCTAGAGATCCCGAACCCTGAAGGTTCCACCCTGTCGTTGCATATAGGAATTGTTCCCCGACCTAGTTGGATACGTTGGATGCGAAGTAGCACGGTGGAGCGCAAGCCCGAAGCCTAAGAACCTAATTCACATGTGTTACGGGCCGTAGGGGTATTTTGGTAAATATTGAAATATGGCTCAGAACACATTGAATATGAATCTTAAAATGAGCGGAATAATTCCAGGAGCTCATAGGCGCTAACGGAACTCGATTCCGAGTAGCGCACCTCACTCAGTCTCTCTTTCAGTTTTCCGCTTTTCGTGAAGGGTGTTTTCATCCGGGCTTCACGATAGACACCCGGAATCCCTAAAAACCGCCCCCCCCCCCTTATCCCTATCCACCTAAGGGCTGGCCCTAGCCTCCTTGGAGCCATGGGAGACTGGCCCTATAAAGGAAATAGGGAGGGGAGGGGCCGGCCCTATGGTTCTACTCCCTCTCCTCCAAAAATCCGACCCCTAGTCCTCCTCCTTTGTGGTTTCGGCCAAGGAAAAGAGAGGAAAAAGAAGGGAGAAGGAGGAGGAAGGAAGGAGAAGGAAGAAAGGAGAAAGAGGAGGAGAAAATCTCGAGGCTCGCCATCGTCTTCGCAACGGATTCTTCCGTCGGCTCGAAATCCCTGCACTCAGAGACGGGATTTCGAGGATTCTTCAATTCGCAAAGGACAAGGTGCTATCCGACAGTTTCCCTTACGATTCAAGTGCGGTTCTTTATCGTTCCGTCGTCTTCGGATTATAGATCCATAAGGTATGATGAATCTAAACACCTAACTAGATGCATTCATGTCTTCCGTAGATCGTAGTATGCCTCTAGGGTGTCCGCACATATGCTAAGATCGTAGATTTGCATGTAGATTGTTTTGTATCACAAAATTGTAATGAAACATACACCGTATGATCTTTGGATCTTTCTTTTGCTTCCGCTGTGACTCTGATTAGCGGATCCAATTCCAACAATTGGTATCAGAGCACGCTTTGGTGTATGTTTCATGCATGAATTCGTGAAAACATCATGTGAATATATGATGACATATGTTTTCGTCGGGGTTCGACGTAGATCATGCATATGGATTGTGTTATGTATCGTCTTTTTGCAGGTGCCGCGCTGAATAGTAATCAGTGATTGCATGCATCCGGGGGTCGGACCCCGGATTTCATTTTGCATTGATTATTATTGTGGATTTTAAGGCTCTAGATGGGCTAGGGTGGGAGTTGACCATCCTCGGTTCCCTGGCCATGTTTCTAGGATTGTCTTCTTTTTTTTCTAGCGAAATTGTACACGAACGAGCACTTGCTCGGAGCGTGTTAGTTTTTCGGTCACAGGAAGAAGGAGATGATGCTACATCCACGGTTCGGACAAGCAGTACCATGGCGTGCAAAGATCCGGTGAAAGCATGCACGTTGGCGATTAAGGGGGTCGTCGTCAGAGATCGTGCAGAACGGAAGAGCGGGATATCTTGGCTGTGCTATTCAGGTTCAGGGGTCGGACCCTGGACTTGATTCAGTTTGGATATTTTTTTGTTGTTTCTCTTTATTTCGTATTTAGAGAACCCCGATGATAATGTGATTATCTATCTTGCTTGTGAGTTTGTCTCTAGATCAGGCTTAGGGTTAGTACTAAGATTATGGATTCATCGGTGTCTCTATATGCTTCTAACACGTGCGAATCCGGTGGCTAACTAAAAGAAAAGGTGGTAACCGCCCTCGTGATAGTTCAGGTAGCCAAGTACTGTGCACCGAGATAGACGCAGTGTTAGATTTGTTTAGAAATAATTAACTAATGTCTCCATAAGAAGTATGATAACCCTAGTGGGATGCCCTTTCCCCACGTGGTCCTAGCGACCAAGTTAGGTTAGGATTTCACTGTGTGATATCCGTTTGTAGATGACGTTTAATGGTAGTATGAACTCATCACGATTTGGTTATGTCACCATTAGGTTGAGGTCCGGCGGAGGTTATCGGATGTCCCTATTTGGCCAGCATCGAAACCTGTAATGAGATGAGGTCTACTATAACATCAGGCATCAAATTGTGAACGAGGCGTCATCATAGTGGGAGTCCTTTCCACGTTGACCTTAGGCTAGCTCCAGATCTTAGGATTATGGACAAACTAGTGAAGTATCGAGATCCTTGGAATCTATGTAATGTGATCCTTGCAAGAAAGGCGAAAGCTGAGTATTCAAGGTAGGGACTATGATATTTTTCGAGGATACTAATGCTTTGCGGGAGAGTTTGTAATCCTAGTAGGAGCGCGGTAGACCAGGGTCTAAGTCTAGGAGGTCGTGACCTTTCTAGATATGCATAAAACCTCATAAAGAAGGGATGTGTAAGAGGTTCCTTCCAAAGGGGAACCCCTGGCCTCCACAATCAACCGGCTAAGGGTCTGGGTGGGAGGTACACAGTTCGATATTTCCACCGGGTGAGAGCTGTGTTTCCTTCCATGCTGGTTCGCCTAATGATTTCCTTCGGGACATGGAGGATGCCGGTGGCAGTGGGTGACGGTTTTATCCTGCACCGCGGGAGCCTATGAACCCCCCTGCCGACACCACCTAGATTTGTGGGAAGCATCCGAAAGCTTGTGTGAAGCCGTTGTTGCTGCGCACGCGGGTCACATAAAGCTGGCCAAAAGGAGACTGGGAGGTCTTTCAATTTGCCGTGGGTAATTCTGATGAAGACTGGGTCGAAAAAACCCTGTTGGCAGAAGCGGTTGCATGCTCTCACTGAAATGTTGTCTCCAATTCAGGGCTGATAGTCTCAGTGCTCGAGCCCAGAGAATTTAGATTCCTGGATGTCTCCACTTGAGGTGGTGAAGACATAACGGCTGGAGTAGACATTATCTATTTCTAAATTCCATAAAATAGATTGTAGTAGACCCTAACTATTGCCTTAAACCATTGTTTACAGAAATCATGACCAAGCTCGACCCCCTTGCCTCCATACTTAATGATAACAAACTTACGGGACCAAACTACAAGGACTGGAAGCGTAACCTAATGCTCGTCCTAAGGGTTGGCAAACACACAATTGCCCTAAGTACCCCTCATCCGGCCATGCCGGGACCAAGTGCAACTGAGGCCCAGTTAAAGGAATAGAAAGATTGGCTAGATGCTGATGAGATGTGCAAGTGCTACGTTGTGGCATCCTTGCAGACCGTCCTTCAGAAGCAAGTCGAAGACATGGCCTTTGCTTCAGACATGATGCTCTACCTGAAGGAAATGTTTGAGGGTCGTAGTCGGGTAACTCGTTACCTAACCATCAAGAAATTAGTGTCCACGAAGATGGCAGAGGGGACTTTAGTTCGGGATCATATGCTGAAATTGTTTGGCTATGTGAACGAGCTTGGTTCCTTCGATGTCATCTTGGATGCAGAGATCCAGACCGATATTTTCCTCGCGTCTCTGTCAGGAGCGTTTGAGGGCTTCGTTACCAACTTCAACCTTAACTGGTTGGAGATGTCTAACGCAGAGCTCCTAGCGATGCTCCAGGCGGTAGAGGACGGGATGAAGGCAGGAGCCCAATCCCTGAACGTAGAGCGGAATTCTTCTCTGAAAGCCAAAGGCAAGTTTCAGAAAAGAAAGTCTAAGAAGCCCGTGAAGATGGGCCAGGTGCAGTTGCAGGTTCCTATGCAGAATGATCCGGCGAAGCCCAAAGGAAAATATTTCCGATGCGGCAAGAAGGGGCACTAGAAGGGCGACTGCCGCGTGGCTCCCAAGAAGGCTGAGACATGTATATCTCAAATCCACATAGTGGAATCCCTAGTAGCATCCAGTTGTTCTCCAGTCTCATGGATTGTGGATTCTGGTTCCACTAACCATGCTTGCAATAATTTGCAAGGGTTCAAGGAGACAAGAAAACTGGGTGATGGGGAGATGATCCTAAGTATGGGAACTGAGGCCGTGGCAGAGGCTGAAGCAGTTGGAGATGTCATCTTGCAGTTCCTTGATGGAAGAAGTTTATTACTTAGAGACATACTTTATGTACCGTCCTTGAGACAAAATTTAATTTCTATTTCCTTATTGAATAATGAAGGTTTTTCAGTTTTATTTGATGCTTCTGGTGTGTCAATTAAATTGAATGGTTCCTTTGTTTGTAAGGGAAAGATACAGAATGGTCTCTATGTAATTAACTCCAATCATAAGCAGGATAACATAACTGAAGATTGTGTGATTAATTCATCTAAAAGGAAAAATACCTCAGATAATCCAACACTCCTTTGGCATCTAAAGCTTAGACACATAGCCTCAGACAGGATTCACAGGTTGGTTAAGGTAGGACTCTTAAGTCCAGATGTTTTAGAAAGCCTACCGACGTGTGAGTCTTGCCTGGAAGGCAAGATGACTAAAAGGTCTTTCCGAGCCAAAGGTAGCAGATCTAAGGAGGTATTGGAGTTCGTACACACTGATGTATATGGGCCCATAAGTGTCCGTGCCATAGGAGGCTTCGAGTATTTCATCACCTTCATGGATGATCACTCGAGGTTTGGATACATATACCTAATACGGCGGAAGTCTGAATCCTTTGATAAGTTCAAGGAGTTCAGAGCTGAAGCAGAAAAGCAGACGGGTAAAAGTATCAAGTCTCTTCGATCGGATCGAGGAGGCGAATACCTATCGGATGAATTTATTGGGTACCTGCGTGAGCATGGGATCGTATCCCAGTTGACTACACCAGGGACACCATAACAGAACGGTGTATCTGAGAGGAGAAACCGAACTTTGTTAGACATGGTTCGGACTATGATGAGTTATGCCACATTGCCACCTAGTTTTTAGGGATATGCCCTAGAGACGGCAGCATATATTTTGAACTTTGTTCCATCAAAGTCAGTACCCCTAACTCCTTGGGAGCTGTGGTTGAAGCGAAAGCCAAGCCTACAGCACTTTAGGATTTGGGGTTGTCCAGCACATGTGTGGAAGGACAAGCGAGATAAGATGGAGTCAAAAACTATGGTATGTCTGTTCGTTGGGTATCCAAAAGGGACAAAGGGTGGTTTATTTTATGATCATGAGGATAGAAAGGTTGTCGTCTCGACGAACGCCGTATTCCTGGAGCAGGATTATTTAATAGACCATAAGCCCACCAGTAAAGTAGTTCTTGAAGAATTGCTTGGTACTAATGGGAGTACACAGACAGAAAACGTAGTGGGAGCCGATACCACTAAGATAAACGATACTGTAGAATCGACTCCTATGGAACCACCGCAGGTTCGTCGCAGTGGGAGGACTACAAGTGCTCCTGATAGATACATTGGAGAAGCCTTTATGGTAGATCCAGAGTTTCAGAAGGATGATCCTCTGAACTATGATGAAGCGATGGTATCCACTGACCATGCAGCATGGCAGGAAGCCATGGAGGCAGAACTGACATCGATGTCCCAAAATTCGGTTTGGACACTTGTAACACCACCTCACAACATTAAACCTGTTGGGTGTAAGTGGGTGTACAAAAGGAAAAGAGGTCCGGATGGTACCGTTGAGACTTACAAAGCTAGACTAGTCGCTAAGGGTTATACCCAGGGAGAAGGGATCGACTATGACGAAACCTTTTCGCCAGTGGCTATGCTTAAGTCTATCCGGATCCTCTTGTCCATTGCAGCCCATTATGATTGGGAGATCTGGCAAATGGACGTCAAGACCGCATTCCTCAACGGGGATTTGGAAGAAGACATCTACATGTCTCAGCCTCCAGGCTTTGTCGCAAAAGGTCAGGAAGGTCTGGTGTGCAAGTTGCAAAGGTCCATTTATGGACTGAAGCAAGCATCCAGAAGTTGGAACATGCGTTTTGATCAGGCTATCCAGTCTTATGGATTTGAGCAGAACGTGGATGAACCATGTGTTTATAAAAGGAGCGATAAGACTGTAGTAGTTTTTCTAGTGCTTTACGTAGACGATATCCTGCTTATCGAAAATGATGTTGGAACGTTGTCTACAGTGAAGGTGTGGTTATCCTCTCAATTTGACATGAAAGACCTGGGTGAAGTGGGTTATGTTCTGGGGATCAAGGTAACTCGAGATCGCCAGAATAAGACTCTCTCGCTGTCACAGTCAGCCTACATAGATACTATCTTGGTCAGATTCAGTATGCACAACTCCAAGAAGGGACTGGTTCCATTTAGACATGGAATGAAGTTGTCCAAGGATCAGGGTCCAAAGACTCCTGAGGAGAGGGCAGAGATACAGAAGATACCTTATGCTTCGACTGTAGGGAGTCTGATGTATGCCATGCAGTGCACGAGACCAGATATATGCTATGCAGTAGTCATAATGGGCAGGTATCAGTCAAATTCGGGTCCAGGGCACTGGACTGCTGTGAAAAGTATACTCAAGTATCTCCGTAGGACGAGAGATTATGAGTTAGTTTACTCTTCACAGGAACTGATGCCGATTGGATATACGGATTCTGACTTTGCGTCAGATCCGGAATCCAGGAGATCAACGTCAGGGTTTATGTTTTCATTAGGAGGAGGAGCTGTCAGTTGGAGAAGCGTGAAGTAGGGATGCATCACGGATTCGACGACAGAGGCTGAGTACGTTGCGGCGTGCGAAGCAGCTAAGGAGGCAGTGTGGCTCAAGAAGTTCCTCAAGGACTTAGGATGCGTACCGGGAGCTCAAGATCCTATTGTCCTTTATTGTGACAATAGTGGAGCGGTAGCACAATCCAAGGAGCCAAGATATCACCAGAAGAGCAAGCATATCGAGCGGAAATACTATATTATCCGGGACTTGCAAAAGCTAGGGGAGGTTGCAGTGACTCAGGTGGCGTCTGCAGATAACATGGCGGACCCTTTCACAAAGGCGTTACCAACCAAGGCTTTTGAGAAGCACGTGGATGCCATGGGAGTTAAGACTGTTGTTCCCCGCTAGGCCAAGTGGGAGATTGTTGTAGCTCGTGTGTCCTTAGCGTGGATTTTCTGTATTTTTTTTTTTAGAGAAATCCCTCTCAGTGTATGAGGGGGGGTTCGGCCTAGACCCCTACCAGTGTGGATTTTCTGTATTAACATTAATAAAGATGACTTTGGTTATTGCTTTAATTAGAATAATACTCTGGTATATGATAATACTCATATAATAAAAGGACCCTAGGGAACACAGTAGGCCACTGAGGCGCATGGAGGATCCATGCTTGGGAGACCCAGTGGACCAGTTCTGTGTAGACCTAGAACTAGTTCACAGCTTTGGTGATGCTGGTCGCTTCACCGAGAATAAGCTGTTGGCAGGTAGAGGATGTGGTGAAGTCTCCACCACGGGAACGTGAGATTCCCATTCACCTGACCAAGCACGATGATCGTGTTGAACAGGAACCAAGATGGTGCATAGTTCAGTGATTCAGACACTGGTGCAGAAACCGTCTTACTACTATAGATAATCCGTCCTTAACCCTGAGGGATCATGTACACTGGGCCAACCAGTTGCGTGGTGCTTTGATGTGCCAACGTGTGCGGACCTTCCATAGTCCAATACCACGGTACGTTGGGTTACCCGGCTGACGCTTGAGTGACATGTAATCCCTACAGGTTATCCGACGTCCAGTGTTGGATGGGTGCGTTTTGATGAGTCAATCTGTCCACACAGTTAACCCAGGCCTGGTGGTTGTCAGTATGACTGACAATGTTCCGGATGCTAGGCATAGCACCGGAAGGTGTGTGGTGTTATAGATGACAAGTCATCAAATCGATCGGGATCTGACGGTGCTCCCCACCGCCCGAGTCGTATCATGGCACCAGTAATAGGAGGGACTGAGGATTATCGGAGTATAGTAGAGAACAGGGTTACGAGGGAGTAATATTAGTTTAGGATCACTAGAGTTCAACTCGTGTCGCACTCTAGGTGGCTACACGGGTTAATCGGATTAGGGCTGATTAACGGAACTTTCAGTGTGTCACCGGAACAGTTAATCAGGGATCCGGTTGCAGCTAGAGATCCCGAACCCTGAAGGTTCCACCCTGTCGTTGCGTATAGGAATTGTTCCCCGACCTAGTTGGATACGTTGGATGCGAAGTAGCGCGGTGGAGCGCAAGCCCGAAGCCTAAGAACCTAATTCACGTGTGTTACGGGCCGTAGGGGTATTTTGATAAATACTGAAATATGGCTCAGAACACATTGAATATGGATCTTAAAATGAGCGGAATAATTCCAGGAGCTCATAGGCGCTGACGGAACTCGATTCCGAGTAGCGCACCTCACTCAGTCTCTCTTTCAGTTTTTCGTTTTTCGTGAAGGGCGTTTTCGTCCGGGCTTCACGATAGACACCCGGAATCCCTAAAACCCGCCCCCCCTTATCCCTATCCACCTAAGGGCCGGCCCTAGCCTCCTTGGAGCCATGGGAGACCGGCCCTATAAAGGAAATAGGGAGGGGAGGGGCCGGCCCTATGGTTCTACTCCCTCTCCTCCAAAAATCCGACCCCTAGTCCTCCTCCTTTGTGGTTTCGGCCAAGGAAAAGAGAGGAAGAAGAAGGGAGAAGGAAGAGGAAGGAAGGAGAAGGAAGAAAGGAGAAAGAGGAGGAGAAAATCTCGAGGCTCGCCATCGTCTTCGCAACGGATTCTTCCGTCGGCTCGAAATCCCTGCACTTAGAGACGGGATTTCGAGGATTATTCAATTCGCAAAGGACAAGGTGCTATCCGACAGTTTCCCTTGCAATTCAAGTGCGGTTCTTCATCGTTCCGTCGTCTCCGGATCATAGATCCATAAGGTATGATGAATCTAAACACCTAACTAGATGCATTCATGTCTTCCGTAGATCGTAGTATGCCTCTAGGGTGTCCGCACATATGTTAAGATCGTAGATTTGCATGTAGATTGTTTTGTATCACGAAATTGTAATGAAACATACACCGTATGATCTTCGGATCTTTCTTTTGCTTCCGCTGCGACTCTAATTAGCGGATCCAATTCCAACAGTTGCTGCCAAAGACACCCAGCTGAAGTGCCGACAGGCATGAGCATTCGTTCAAAAATCAATGCACAATCTCTATTTTCCCGTCAACCAACTCCCTCCCCTTGGTTTCAAATCCCGACCCATCTAAACTGCACTAAATCCCTAAAATCCCGGCCCATTTAAACTGCACTAAACCTGACCATTCATCCCGTGATCGTTGTTCGCATTAACGGCTATAAACCCACCTACTGAAATTTTGGGTGTCCCTATGAATGCCGGTGTTGTCGTCGAAAATGTTTTATTGCCGAAGACGTTCAGGTGTGTTGCCGCTGAAGGCGGCCCTTAAAGACGGTCTGCTAGAGTGCCGACAGGCACGGGAATGCACTAGTAAAAAAAACATCCTAGGAGCCTGTTGAAGATGTGCAATCAAGGAGTAACCTAGGTTCTGACTACCGAAACAACGGAAATAACGGCTCCCAACTCTTCAATGGGGTGATGAAGCCTTGGAGGCTCTTCCATCCCAATCCCTGCCCCCTCAAGAGCCCCTCTCCTCCCACATCCAAATCCATCCAACCCGCCGCCATACCCATCGGCGAACTAAAACCCCACGCCACCGTCACCCTCTCCCTCTTCCAAACCCACAACCTCTCGCCGCCCCCACCCTCCTTTTCTGACCTCCTGACCCACTTCACCTCCACCCAGTCCCTCGGCTCCGGCACCCAAATCCACGCCCATCTCGCCAAGTCCGGCCTCGCCTACGCCCCTCCGCTCCGCAACCACCTCATCTCTCTCTACTCCAAATGCGGCCGCCCCAATTCCGCCCGCAAGCTCTTCGACGAAATCGCCCACCCGGACCTCGTCTCCTGGTCTGCCCTCATCTCCACCTATGCCCACAACGGCCTCGCAGTAGAAGCCCTCGAGTCGTTCCGAAAGATGCGATCTTCTGGCGTCAGGTGCAACGAGTTCACCCTCCCGACCGTCTTCAAGGCCTGCTCGATCTCATCCGATTTCAATGCCGGGTCGCAAGTCCATGCAGTTGCGATCATCACCGGGTTCGAATCTGACGTCTTTGTTGCCAACACCCTTGTTGTCATGTACGCCAACTTCGGTTGCCTCTCGGATTCCCGGAAGCTCTTCGACTCGATCCCCGGCCCAAATGCTGTCTCATGGAATGCGTTGCTTGCAGGGTACGTGCGTAATGAACGGTGCGAAGAGGCAGTCGGGTTGTTTGGGGAGATGGTGTCAAGCGGAGTGAGGCCGACCGAATTTGGGTTCTCGAGTGTTCTGAGTGCCTGCACGGGCTCGCAGGATTTGTGTCGGGGGACGGTGGTTCATGGTTACCTGACCCGGCTTGGGTACAACTCGGACCGATTCACAACCAACGCGCTGGTGGATATGTATGCGAAGTTGGGGGATGTCGAGGCGGCCACCATGGCTTTCGAAGAGATAGGTTCACCGGATATCATTTCGTGGAATGCCTTTATCGCCGGGTGTGTTCTTCATGGGCATGATAGCCGGGCATTGGACCTCTTGAGGGAGATGAGGAATTCAGGAATGCTTCATAATGTGTTCACTCTATCGAGCATTCTTAAGGCTTGTGCAGGGACAGGGATGTTGAATTTGGGTTGGCAAATACATTGTAACTTGATTAAGGCTGGCTGCGGTTCGGATTCGTTTGTGGGTGTCGGGCTTGTCGATATGTATTCCAAGTGTGCATTTATAGGAGATGCAAAGAAAGCTTTTGATTCGTTCCAGCAGCAGGATTTGGTTTTGTGGAATGCTCTTATCTCGGGGTGTTCGCACAATTGGAGTGACGAAGAGGCCTTGTCCGCATTTTCTGAAATGAGCAAGGGAGGGGTGAGCTTTAATAGGACGACACTATCTGCTCTCCTTAAATCCACTGCTAGCTTACAGGCGGTCGGTCCAACTAAACAGATTCATTCACTTGCTACCAAAACTGGGTTTGAATCTGATAGTTATGTTGTGAATGGTCTTATCGATGCATACGGGAAGTGCGGTTGCATAGAGGATGCCAGAAGAGTTCTCAGCGAATGCCCGTTACGGGATGTGGTGTCCTTCACATCTATGATCACAGCTTACTTCCAGAGTGGGCAAGGGGAGGAAGCGATGAAGCTCTTCTGCGAGATGTTGGAAAAGAAGCTCAAGCCGGATTCATTCATTTGCAGTAGCCTTCTCAATGCTTGCGCAAGCTTATCCGCGTATGAGCAAGGGAAGCAGATACATGTCCATGTGCTAAAGATGGGGTTCATGTCCGATGCTTTTGCAGGCAACGCGCTCGTGAACATGTACGCCAAGTGTGGGAGCATCGAGGATGCTACCTTGGCCTTCTCCAAGATACCGGAGAGAGAGGTCGTCTCATGGTCTGCGATGATCGGAGGGCTTGCACAACATGGACACGGAAAGGAGGCATTGGATCTCTTTGGTAGAATGCTCGATGAGGGTGTAGCCCCAAACCATATAACCTTGACCAGTGTTCTTTGCGCCTGTAATCATGCAGGTCTCGTTGCTGAGGCGAAACAGTATTTTGAGTCGATGGGAGGGATGTTTGGGATCGAGCGAACTGAGGAACACTATGCCTGCATGATTGACATTCTTGGGCGTGCTGGGAGACTAAATGCAGCCATGGAGCTTGTGAATAGCATGCCTTTCGAAGCCAATGCTGCAGTATGGGGAGCACTTCTTGGGGCTTCTAGAGTGCATGGGAATGTAGAATTGGCTAGCCATGCTGCTGAGATACTTTTCAAGCTTGAGCCAGAGAAGTCCGGGACCCATGTGCTTCTTGCAAACATTTATGCTTCAGCAGGCATGTGGGAAAGTGTCGCCAACGTGAGAAAGTTAATGAAGGATAGCAGGGTGAAGAAGGAGCCTGGGGTTAGTTGGATAGAGCTGAAAGACAATGTGCACACCTTTATAGTGGGAGATAGGAGCCATATTAGGACCACACAGATATATGCGAAGCTAGATGAATTGGGTGAACTAATGAGTAAAGCAGGGTATGTGCCAATGGTAGAGACCGACCTCCACGATGTCGACCGAAGCGAGAAGGAGATGCTTCTCTCACACCACAGTGAGAAGCTTGCTGTAGCATTCGGGTTGATCAGTACTCCAGCAGGAGCCCCCATCAGAGTGAAGAAAAATCTCCGGGTGTGCAAAGATTGCCACACGGCATTCAAGTTCATATGTAAGATCGCTTCAAGGGAGATCATCATTAGAGATATCAACCGGTTCCATCATTTCAAGGACGGGTCGTGTTCATGTGGTGACTACTGGTGATTTTTGGAAGGAATGAAACAACCTTTTTTCCATTTCAAAAAATTGCAACTCTATTTATCTAACGATACTAACCGGAGGATTGATATCCTTTTGAATCTTTTGATAGACTAGAGATATGGCCTAGTGATATGTTGCCCTCAACATGTCACCGAAATTTTTGGTGGGAATTTCATTATAGTTGAACTAACTTTCCTCAAATCTGCCAACTATCCAGGTAAGCCATGACTGCAGTATTGATTTGGAAAATAGATTCAAGCCCTTAAGAGGATTAAGGAATCCCATGAATCCGTGGCTTGATTTCTTGTAATACGTGTCATAATTCATAAATTCACAATCTGTTGTATCCTTGATAAAAAAAATTTCCTTTTTCATTAATCAAGCATATGCTTTCTAATGGAAACTTTTATCATTTTTAGTGAATTCTTGACATCTCTCTTTTTCCTGAGAATTGGCATACGTGAGCAGAAGATAAACTTGTTATAGTTTTCTTGTCTTATGAGGTTTGTTTTTGTAATTATGTTTGATGAAAAAAATTAGAGGCCAATGACTTGAGAGGCTCCATTGCCCACGGATCGTGAAAGGCTGACTTGAGGGCCTCCATTGCCCACGGATCGTGAAAGGAATTGAAGAACATGGTCCCCTGTGAACTTGCTTTCTCACTACAATATCCACTTTCTGAACTTTTTGAGAACTTTGACACAACTCGACGATGATTCAGTTGCTTCATTGAAGTTCCCTCAAATTTGAATTCTTCTGAAACCACTTCCTTTCGTCCTTTTATTCATTGTGCTTCTCATTGTGATGGTAAAAAACTATATATAACGGATGAAGCAACAGGGAAGGGATTCAACTATGGTTATTCCTCTGATAAGGTAGCACTCCGAGGATGCTAAATGTTGTAGATCTGTCATTTATTTTTCTCTTCTATGTGGATCTCACTCGAACTTATTAACTAGACTCTGAGAAATGTTTGCACATCTGAGTAAATCTTTCAATTTTTTGCTCTGACCTTTTTACTGGACCTTCTTCCTATATTTGACTTGACACTCATATGATCGGTTGATTACTTATGCCTAGAAACTAAAGTTGACATTGTATAAATTTTTAAGATTTTTGGGCAGGGGGTGGATCTGAATGGTTCAGAAGGTGAAAATTATATGCATGAACATTATTACCTTATACTCCAATATTGTTTGCTTGTAGTAGAGATTGCCTAGCCATGAATGTTTGTTTACTGCCAACTGCATCAACAAAGTTGTCTTTATGCCTCTGTGCTGGTTTAAAGCGGTACACTTCTCTGACATGAAAAACCGGCAATGTCTCTCAACTCACAGATTGAAGTGGGATTCTTCCCCACAGTAATTCTATTTTCTATTTAATTCTGATTTTTCTTTAGTTCGATAGTTTAACAGTATTCTATTTTAGTTATTGAAGAATGCTTGAATTTGTGGTATAATTTGGGTTCTATATACCAACAAGTTTTTATATTAGATGAGAAATGTTCTCATCTTTCCTCTTCTATACTTATTATCATAATTCCAACTTTTTGTTCTTTGTTTTTTTTTTGTGGTTATTAGTCTATGCCCCGTCTAACTAGTTTGATAAACCCCTCTAACTGTTTCGTAGTGCATTAAATCACTCCCACTCAATTTTTTAAAGAAATGGCCATTTTACCCCTCTAACTACCGCAGTAGAATCCGTTGTATAATTTTTATTTTACATCCATTGTACAGTAAAATCCCAAATAATAAACCCAAAACACTGTAGCAGCTATAGTGATTTCACTATAGCAATAATATATTGGAGTAGATTCGGTTGCTACAGTGAAATTACTGTAGATACTACATCGATTTCACTATAGCAGTAATAGTCTGGAGTATAAATTCAGTTGCTACAGTTAAACACTGTTTCAGCTACAGTGATTTCAGTGTAGCAACCGAATTTATGCTCCATATACACTTGTATGTATAGTCCATTATCCCAAATTGAAATCATTGTAACTACAACACAGAGAATATAAACCCCGGTTGCTACAATGATTTCACTGTAGCAACTATGGAGTATCAGGCTAGCGGAGTATAAATTCAATTAATACATCGAGATAATGGTAGGGGTATTGTAGTCATTTGATAGGGATTGAACATGTCAACAAGGGTTTAACGTATATGCATCTATTCGGGCTGGGTCTTAACTCAGACGAAACTACTGTCGGGACTGGTGTTTAAAAGCATCTTCTATAAAGGGCATATCGCCAACTCCCTCTTTTTTTTTTATGGACCAGTAAATGTAAAGGAAAATCATACCTTTGTCTTATGTTAGATTAGTGTTGAGTTGAGATTATATTTTTTGAAACCTGGAAAGACTTATTTTGTTGTGATTCACATTGCGTTGAGATTATATTTTTGGAAAGCTGGAAAGACTTATTTTGTTGTGGTTCACATTGCGGATTGCCCCCCAAGAAAGGGTGTATGCTTTTCAGATATGTTCTCATAAAGTGCAAATTATTTCTTCCCATCACATGAATCAAGAGCCGGTGTGTTGCCTTTATGTGAGGTTCCAGTCAACTTTGGAATCGGTAAAATTGTTATTTCTAATATCTAAATATGTTACATTTTCATGTTGTGGAAATTCTATGACAAATTCATATATCACTTTCAGGTCAGATGAAGTGATATTTGTTGTGCTTCTAGCTGAAATTATTCTTATCACTTGGTGATGAGGAATTGTATGCGCAGAAAAAGATACGGGTCGTCTTTATTGCAAACACACGAAGATTACAGATGCCAGGACCCGGGGACTCGGAGGTGGTGAGCCGGGTGCGGCGAATATTTGATTAGGAGATTGTGAGAGAGATCCTCTGGAGGGTCCCTTTGATCCGCTTTTCTACGTGGTACTCGTGCGAGAGCTCTGAAGGGGTTGCCCAGGACAGAGGTTTTTACAGGGTGAGGGTTTCTTGAGAGGCTAAGGAGTATCCATCGTTGTTTTTGTCTCTTCCGTGCTTCGCGCTTTCTCGGCTATGGGGTTTTTGGCGTTCCTCGGTCTTTGTGTCTTCCTCGATCCTTGCTAGATCTCGGCGTCCTTGATCGTCGGTTCGCGGTGTCGATCGTGCTTTTGGCGTCGGCTTTGGCGCTTGCGCTCGAACGTAGACGGGTAGAGACTTGCAGTGCTTTAGTTCTTCCGGACTTCGCGTCGTATCGGCTAGAACATGCGGTGCTTTGCTCGTAACCGGCGTAGTTGCTTGGCTTCGGCACTTACATTACTTTTGCGCGGGCTTTACCGGTGCTTTTGCTTTGGCTTCTTGCGTTGGCTTTTGCGTCGGCGTTGACTCGATCTTCTTCTCGAACGGCGATGACTACTTCTTCCAGGCTTCTTTATTCTTCCAGCTTCCTCAACGGTTATGACGTCGGCTTGACTTCTCTTCTTCTCCGGGCTTCTTTGGCGTGATCGGAGGCGAAGCTTCGCTTTGAAGACGACAGGTAGCGTCGACTTTGCTTCTCTTCTTCTCCTAGCTTCTTTGGCGTGATCGGAGTCGAAAGCTTCTTTTGAAGACGGCGGGGGTAGCACCGATCTCCGTGCGACGGTTGTGGCATCGGCTTTGCTTTGAAGACGACGAGTGTAGCGCCGCTTCGGATATACCTCTCCAAGCTTTCTTCTTCGTGAATGGAGTGAGCGTTGTTGAAGACGACGGGGTGATGCCGCTTTGATCTTCTTCTTCAGGTTTTTGGGTTTGATCGGAGTCGAAGGTTTATTGGAGACGACGGGGTGATGCCGCTCCGATCTTCTCCGGCCTTTGCTTCTGGCGCTTTCGGAGTTGAAGGGTTGTTGGAGACGACGGGGTGATGTCGCTCCGATCCTCTTCTCCGGCCTTTGCATCTGGCGTCTTCGGAGTCGAAGGGTTCTTCTTCGTGCACGGAGTCGAAGGCTTGATCTTCTTGTGCAAGGGTCTTCACTTTGAAGAGGACTTTCAATGGACTAAGCCGGTCCCGAAGGGATAGGCTTGCCCGTGCCTCGTGAAGCCTTGGGTCGATGAAGGGTGAGTCCCCTCCTCTGCAGAGCTTTTTCGCTTCGTCTTCAGCTTTCACTTCGACCCCTTGAGCCTTCCCCCTCCCCCTCTATTTATAGGTGAAGGGGGAAGGGAAGAGATATGAGAAGATTTATTTGAATCCCTTTAATATCTCTCCCATAACTATCCAAGATTTATTCTTCTATTGAAGAGGGGAATAAACTTTTATTTGCTTTTCTTTTCTGGCGGAGTAGTTATGGCTCAATCTTTTTTGAATTTATTTGAATCTTGCACATAAAGTCGATGGCGATCCGGCTTCGTTTCTTGTCCGTCGGATCGAGGGATCGGCACAGATCCACGTTTATGTAGACGTCATACGCAACCTCCCCCCGCGCATGGCGGTATTTCTTTCATTTTTCTTCTTTTCTTTCCTTTTCTTTTCTTTCCTTTCTTTTCTTTCTTTTCCCCTCTTTTTTTTTGTATGGCCGGTCACCCCCTACCCGCGGGTAGGGTGTCGGGTTTGCCTCCTAGTTGGTGCATGCGAGTCGGGTTCGGGTCCGAGTTCGTGTCGGGTTTGCCTCCGCGTCGGTGCATGCGAGTCGGGTTCGGGTCCGAGTTCGTGTCAGGTTTGCCTCCGAGTCGGTGCATGCGAGTCGAGTTCGGGTTAGACACAATTTATGTGTCTACAAGAATCAAAGGTTCGGTTTTTTAAGTCTAAGCCTATGCTCATGATTTCTTGCATGATAGTTAAGACCAAATTTTTGTAGCTCATGGTTTTTCTAACTTAGAAGCCTTATGCTGTCTTACGTATATTTTGGCCAAATGGGTTGAAGAATATGATCATGAAAGTCTGAAAGCCTTGATTACGAGCTCTAAGTAATTTAGGCATTTTAGGTAAGGGAGGAGTGAACTATGCTGCTTATAGATTGATTGTTTGAAGGAAATCCTTTTACAATTTTAGCTAATGCAACAAATCTGTCCTTTTAGAAAAAGTGAATTTGCATCATCTTAATAAAATATGTCTGTGGTCCTTTATTTTTTTTGGAACTGAAATCAACTAAAATTTGTTCGAGTAATCGCAGACTTAGGTTGAATACTTCTACCTTCACCAATCACTATACGTTATTATATTAGGTCTCTTTGTATTTACAAATTAATTGACAGCTTTAGTTAAAGAACTTGAGACCAGTGATGTAACGTCTCAGATATAGATGGAGTTGTGCAAAGTTAGAAATAAATAATTTACTATCTTTTTTAAGGGTAGTATGCCATAAAACGAATACATTGTATGGCATAGAGAAGATCATATTGTGGTATGTATTCATGTACTTATGTTTCAATAAATAATTTCCATCATCGTTTGAATTGAAATTTTTTTTTGAGAAGGCTTCTACACAAAAAACTTTCAACTCAAGCGAGGATAGAATTTTCTAGTCTGGTTTGATTCTTTTAGCAGCTTAATCTTAATTTGCTATCATAGTGCAAGATCTCTCATATATGATGCTGGTTGTATGAAACCTTATATTAGTTTTTTTTCTTTTTGATTTATGTTTCCAAGGTGGCTCTTATAACATCAACCAAGACCATTGATCGTTCGATCGACCAATGATTCAATTGGCATGACAATGGGCCGGTGTTCGAAAAGAAACGGATACTATTATTATTAGGTCACACGTCAAAAATTCACTGCCTGCTAGAATCCATAGGAATTGCAGAAAAACTGTGATCCTGGCAACAAAATGATTTTATTATACTGAGGTAAAGTAAAAGACCACAATGTGCTTACTGCTTCCGTACTAATTAAGTTCAAGAAGAATTGCATTGTTGTCTCTAATGAAACTATTAGGGTGTGTTTCGATGCAGTAAATTTAGGAGCGATTTAGGGTTATAAAGGATTTTAAATTTCACTATCACAAATTTCCTTGTTTGGATGCCACCTGATGGAATTTGTGAAATTGTTAGTGGGATTTAATCAAGGGATCCAAATCCCTAATTTAAATCCACAGTTTTGAGGCATTTTTTTTCTAAAATCCCTTTTAACGGCCAGCTCTTTAATGTTTAAACCCCCCTTTCACAACCCCTATGTTCTCTTCTCTCCGTCTCACAGCGCGACCGTCTAGGGTTCCTCGCGCTCACCAGAGACTGCCCCTGGATCACCTCGACGTCGCCGACAACCTCGATACCAATGACCTCAGGTACCCTCTCTCTCTCTCTCTCTCTCTCTCTCTCTCTCTCTCTCTCTCTCTCTCTCTCTCTCTCTCTCATCTGAGATACTGAGATCAAATGGAATAGGGTAGCTTGTCTGAAAAACCTATAATCTTATCATTCATCAATTTCTCAATCTCTTGTACCCTATTCATGCACCATTTCCACACAATGTACAGAGGACGTGGACATCTTCACAATGGAAAAACAAACACTCAATCTTGTCCAGATTGAAGTAGACTATGAACCGACTTTCAGAGAGTGCACTGAGTTTGATTCCTTCTACACTGGATTTGGGCCGGGAAGTGAGTCAACTAGCTCCAGAAATGTTCGATGCTCATTCTTGGTTCAATGGATCCAAGCAGTTCATCACTAGAAACATAACCCTCTTCTCTCATCAATGCAACCAACCCCTCCAGCGCTGTATAGATTTCTTCAGAACATCGGCTTGATGTATCCCGAGCAATGAACACCTGCAACCCATCAACCATCTCGATCCAGCTACAACCAGGAATCTTCCCCAATCCAATCCCTCTCATATTATCCCTCACCTTTTCCTCTGTTGCATTTTGAAATTGGTAAGGCATATGATCGAAAAAACTGATCATAAAAACGAGAAATGATTTTTTTTTTATTAAGCTAAAACATGTAATAACATATTAGAACATTTACTGTTGTTGCAAATTGAACGAAAAACTTCTGATGGACCTTTGGATGGAATTGGTGCATTTACGGTAGATTGGAAGGGTTTGGAGTAGGCGTGGCAATGGTTCGGGTCGGGTTGAGATATAGGTATAAGGGCAAAACACCCAACCCGAACCCGACCCGTTTAATAAACGGGTCAAAAACTTAAACCCAAATCCGAGCTGCCTAATAAACGGTTGACCCGATCCGACCCATTTAATCCGTTTACTAAACATGTTGAGTTGTGTCAAATCGGGTTGGGTCAACAGAACCCATGTAAACTTGTCGGGTTGGGTCAAGACAGGTCGGATTGGGCTGGGTTTGATCGAGTTGGGTCGGGTTGGTTCGGGTTAGCTCGGGTCGGGTTGACACGACCCATTTGTTAAACGGGTCAAATCGGGTTATAAGTACAAACCCGAACTCGACCCATTAAATAAACGGGTCAATTGGGTCGACCCGTTTATGACCCGAACCCGTTTAGGCCAAACCCAAACCCCCTAACTTCGGGTCGGGTTGGCGAGTTGGGTCAAGGATTGCCACCCCTAGTTTGGAGACTTTGAGTTCATTATATAGTTCAATTTTTATTTATATTATGGCCAGATTGCTTCTACACGGTCGAATTGCAAACTTTTTATTTATATTATTTATATCTGCTAAATCTTGATTGTAAATTTGCATTAACATAGCTTTTAAGACAATCAAGGATGATCTCTTTTTTTTGTTAAGCACATCTGTTTAGATTTTCATTATGAAGTAACATTTTCTTACAATGGCATGGCTCATCATTATATGGATTTAATGGTCCCTCAATTTTTTGTCATTAGAAGAGCTTCAACATATGTTGTTCCTTGTATAATTGGCAACCTTGTTTAGCAATTTGGACCATGAGATTCTAATGAAAAGTCTATTCTAGGCTTTTTTTGGAGTGTTTTTCTAATATATATATTTTCCAAGCCTTTTATTGGAAATTTTTTTTTAAGGGGACAGCTATTGTGCTGACGATCATGGAAAATATTAATCATATACATGGAGTCAAATGTTGCCAAATTTCCTATAAAATCACCGAAGTATGTCTTTTTTTTAAGGATCCGACATAGAAATTGATCGAATTTTTAATAGTACCAAATTTTTGTCCGACATAGCAACATATCGATCGAAATGACCGAAATCTGACGTTCTATCTTTTTTCGTACAAATTCATTAGATTTTTTATCTTTTTAGTAAAAAATACGAGAAATAATATTTTTCCTCAATTTTGATTTTCTTTTCATAAGATTTTTTTACTAACATTTGATCTTGAATTGATCGAAATTCGATGAATTTCTACTGAAAGCTTTTCTTAAAATTATAAAATTTCCATCGACATTTAATTGAAATCTGACTTTTTTTTTTTACTAACCAAAACCGATACAGGAATCAATATTTTAAACCTTGGTTATATATAAGATTTGACTTGCTAGTATTTTCATTCAAAACTGAAACCATACAATTTCTGTAAATGTTAATAATCCAAAATTGCTCAATTTATTTCTGATTGTGGTTGATTAAAGCCAACATTAGCTTCTTAAGTCATGCATCAAAACTTGCTAGAAGCCATAGAAACTGCAGAAATCCGTGCACCAAAACGATTTTCTGACATTAAAAATAAAAAAAAAAGACTCAACCCTGAACCTACTGATCAGTGAACAAACCCTAATATTACGTCTGCATCCTTTCTCAAGAACTGCCACTGTCTCCAAAACATAAAAAACCTGAGCTCCATCAGTTCCGACTTGGTGTGAACCAGATGGGTGGAGGCCAGATGACCTTCGAGTTATCGGGATAGCACGGCAGCGATTCGATGCTCCCGTCGTCCATGTCGAACACTCCGAAGTCGCCGGTGCCGTGGTTTCCGTCGTAGAAGATGTCGGTCGAGCTTGAGGTGAAATAGATGCGGTTTCCTCTGCAGCCAGGATGATCCTTTGCGTCGAGGGACATCGACCGGTTCGTCCCCAAGAACAGCACCCGGTCGCCCAAGCTCTTCACCTCCACCAGCTCCGCCTCCTTGTCGAGGCGATCCAGCCTGAACACTTGGAACTTCTCGGTCGGGTATGCATAGGGGAAGGGCTCCCATCTTTCACGGTGATACCTCGCCACCAGCAGCAGCTCGCCGGCCGACTCCACCAGGTACCAGCAGACAGCGCGCTTGTTCGTCGGAGAGGTGATCGGGGTGACGGTGGGCGGAGGGCCGGCCTCGCACCTCGCGACCACACCCTTTTTGTCCACGGCGTAGAGCTGGCCGTCGAAGCACAGCATGTCGGTGCATAGAAAGGATGTTTCTGCCACCGCCCACTTGTCGTCCCCGGCTCTGGCGAACGCCACTCGCTTCAGGCGAGCGATGCTGGCGACGGCCGTGCCGTCGGCAGATAAGATGAGCTTGTTCAGAAAGAGATCCCTCAGGTGGTATGAGCTTTGGGTGTACCTGCCGTACTCGCTGTCGATCACGAATTCATCGCCGTCTTCGTCGTCGCCCTCGTATTCCCCCTCGGCTACCTCGCGGGGGATGATGAATTGGGACATTGTCGTCAGGGGTGGGAGATGGACGATGGCTCTCTTGATTGGGTCCAGGAGGTGGACGAAGGTGTGCAGATTGACGAGGACGAGCCATCCGTCGACGGATCCGACGATCCTGTTGTGCCGAGTGTTGGGCAGCGACAGAGTGTGGGTCTGGCCGTCGGTGAGGCTGAAGAAGGATCGGTAGTCGTTCTGTTCGTCAAAGGTGAGCATCAGCCATGGGAGTTGTTGATGGGGCAGAGGTGAGGACGCCATTGAATCTCAAAGGCCTCTCTCTCTCTCTCTCTCTCTCTCTCTCTCTCTCTCTCTCTCTCTCTCTCTCTCTCCTCGGCTGATCAATGATCGAAGTCGACCACCGGCCTCTCGATATACAGAGGCTGATGGTCATACGGACCCTAATCGGGAAACTACTATTTATGCCGAAGCGTGTAAACCTTGGTAAACCTGGATGACGTGTCTGGATCACAACGGTCCGTTGCACCCAGACAAATCGTGAACACCAACGGCAGTTAAAGGGACGCTGTGATTGGATGCCAAGTCATTTGGTTGACGCTTCGGGTTGAATTCTATGCTCACACGCAGGAAAATTGATTTCCTAAATTATCGTGGTATAAAGATAGGGACAGATCTCCCTTCCAAAAAGAAAAAAAAAAAAGATAGACTTGCCAATGGACCGGATTTGATCCGAATTAGAACGGTTAAGTAGGATATGGATGGTTTTTTTTTTTATCTGATACCTAATTTGATGACCTGTTTACTTAACAAAATATATGGATTTGGACCAATCTGATCTGTTTAGAACCAGATTCCACAAACTATAACATAATGTATTATTATATTTTATCTACCATAAGAGTAGAATGCCTTAGATCCAATCCTAAGGGTCAATATAAAAAAAGAATGTCATATTCCTTGATCAAGACTCGAATTTTATCCAGACACTTCCAAGTTACGATCCCGCCTACGGATTCGATGCCCAAAGATATCACAACCGTCCGATGTAAACTTGCCAATAATCCGGATTCCGAACCGATTTGATCCGTACTTAAACGGATATTGATCGACTTTCTTAATTCGATGATGTGATTATTATCCGGATTCTATATCCCATTTACTTAATGGTTTCAGATTAGGATATATATAGCCTCGGTCATTCAATGTTGAGTGTATCTATATCGCTCGATGTTGGCTAAATGAGCAATAGATGAACTCGGCCCAAATGGCTGAATACAATATAAAGGGGACCGGGTTGAAAATATACAATCGAGTGTAGGAGGAAGTTGGAAGAATGAAGGAGGAGGAAGAAGAGAGAGGGGGAAGGAGGAAGAAGAAGGCTAGGGGAAGAGGGGGAAGAAGGAGAAGGAGGAAGAAGATGCTAGGGGAGGAGGAGGAAAAAGAAGGAGAGGAGAAGAAGAAGGGGAGGAGAAGAAGAGGGAGGAGGACACGTCAGTGGTGGTGGCTCAGATGGGATCGACGATTGCGGATGGGTGACGACAAACAGGCGGCGGCGGACGAGCGACGACCTGCATTGTTCAAGTCAGTGGGCCGACGATGGCAAGCGACAACGGCGGGTGATGGTTTACACCACACATTACTGGGGGAAGCACAGTTGCAGGTGTTGCCCTTGATAATATACAACTATCCCTAACAATTGTGTTGCCCCTAATAATATGTGTTGTAAATAGTCAGACCCAAAATACTTACTCGTCTTTTCTTTTCGGTGATGACTTAACCCATCGCCGGATGGGGATGCCCTGTCCTGCACTAGCGACCACGAGTAGGTGGTGGCTACTTTGTTTCAAGACACCGTTAGGGACGGAACTACGTACGGGCCAAGAGGCCTTGGCTCCCCCTTAATTTTTTTTTTTTTTTAATTATATACAGTAAAAGTCTTAAATCTAAGTATATAATTGTTTTTGGGTTCATGCCCCCCCCATGAAATTATTATGCTTTGACCCCTCCCAATATAAAATCATGGTTCCATAACTCTTGGAACAATAATCGGTGGAAGCTTTTTTCCTCATGATAATAGTCAAAATAGAATCAACCCTGTGGTCTTCTGGTCAGGTAGGGCCAGGCGGGCTTTAGGCTTTGGGCCGCCAGGCTAAATTTGCATGCCGATTAAGATTTCCTGAAAATGATGGATTACTTGTACATGCAATATGCACTTTTAGATAGTATCATGACCATTCAACTTAGACTACCTGGTACGGAATAAGGTGCCGGTAGAGCATGCAAAAACTATTGAATAACTTTAGATGCTACTCCGAGATATTTGGCTTCAACAATTAATAGACTTAGTGGGGTTAATTTGTAAATCACAAATTGGACTAGGATCTCCCACAAGGTTTTTTTTTTTTGAAGAGGAAATACCTGTTATGATTAGAGAGATGCCTCGAAGTGCCATTGCGCTAGAGAAACCACGGTTCGAAGCCTGCCAACTGCAGGAGTGCACAAAATTTTAGGGGACTTGGTGTAAGGTCCCTGACAAGATATCGGTTAGGTGAAAAGGACAATAACAAGATGCATTTACAGCAACTCTCTCCATTGACTTTTCTCCCCTTTAAATGAAAAAGCTATCCCTAATACTACAATCACAATGTTACTCTTCAATGCAGCAAAGTGTAACAATCTGTAATTGTTTCTCTTTAGCTAAAGTGCTTTGTAGATTATTACTTTTTGTTACAGTGATTTCATTGCAGCAAAAAAAAAGCAAGATTTAAAAAAAAAGATTTTTGCTACAGTGATTGATTTCACTGTAGCAATTTTTTTTTACAACGAGATTTTTCAAAAAAAAAATACTACAATGATTTCACTATAGCAAAGAGTAACAATCTGCGCAGATTGTTACTCCTTGCATTGGTACAGTGAAATGTATTTTTCACCAAATTGTTACTCTTTTTTTAAAAATAGAATTATAACTCTTCTGTGTGATTTCACTATACAACTATATAAGGGGTAAAATAGATGTTTTTCAAATAAAAAGGACTTAATGCTAAAGCATCTCTTTGTCTTTCTTTATCGTAAAATTAATACGATCTGTTTAAAAGGCTACCCTACACCAATTTGCCCAAGTATTTTTCCTTGCAAAAGACATACCAAGCCTTGTTTCTATCCACACGTGCACCATGTTATTTAAACGCCACACGATGTAACACAGGATTTGACCATGCGACTGTTCATGAGGGAAACAGTGGGTTAAACCACTAGGATTAGGGCTGTCAACAGGCCGGGCTAGGGCTGACTTGGGTAAACTCGGGCCTGGCCCTTCTATATACAGGCGGGCCCTGGCCCTTCCGGGCCTAAAAACCACCAGCCCTAGCCCGGCCCTTCGAAGGTTCGGGCGCGAGCCTATATATTATATGGAATTGTCTTTAGAAAATAAATATTAATTATTTTTTTACAAAAAATTGGGATTAGAGAAAAACTGTGATTGATGATATTAATTTACCCAATTTTTTTACCCAAAAAATAAAAAAAAATAAAAAAAACAGATCTAATAAGTCTAATAATTAGATATGGGCAGAGAAATTGAGAGAGAGAGTGAGAGAATAGATGATCTTTAGTCTTTACTCTTTACCCAACAAAAAAAACTCGAAATAAAACTTAACAAGAACGAGATTATGAGCAATCACGCGGATTAGAGATGAGAGAACTCTTTGGAAGCTTCGAGGACTCTAGGCGATGATCCGATCGGACCGATCTGGGTCAAGAGACAGGCAACAAGAAAGAGATCGAGAGAGAAGCAGTCAGCGGCGGGCTGAGATTAGGATTAAGGTTTGAGCGAGAGAGAGATAACATTAAAATAAAATAAATGTTATCATATAGCCCGGATTTGAAACCCTCTTCAAATCAAATGAGCAAGAGAGAGAGAGAGAGAGGGGGGGGGGGGTTCAGTTCCGATCTGGCCCATCTGGGCTAACCCAGTAAATCTGAGGCCCCCCGTGCCCCCCCTCCTCTTCTCACTTCTCAGTTATATAAAAAAATTTAATATATTTATTATATATATAATTATATATTCTAGTCGGGCCGGGCTTTGGATGGGCTTTGGTCGGGCAGGGTTTTAGATGGGCTTTGACGGGCCGGGCCGGGCCAGATGCCCTTCTTGGAGGGCCTAATTGACAGGCCTAACTAGGATACAACTGTAGTTATGTTTTCTTTAGCTTGCAAGGTTTAATAATATCATTGTCTTGGTTGTGGTATAATTTGTGTTAATATATATATATATATATATATATATATATATATATATATATATATATATATATATATATATATATATATATATATAGAGAGAGAGAGAGAGAGAGAGAGAGAGAGTGAATGATAAAATGCGGCGTGAGGTGCGTGCGGTGTCATACATAAGCCGTCTGATGCACCCGCTGCGTGCATACGATGCACGCAGCGGTGCATCAGATGGCTGCGGTGCGACACGTACCGCACGCACCGCACGCCGCATCCTAACACGCCCCTATAACCGAGAATGTGAGCTGCGCTCATCCGGACCGTCCGATCGGCACGGATCGCCTGCGAACAGCGCAGAGAAAACAGCCCGCGCAGCTACCCTCCCTCAACCGTCCGATCCCCATCCCGATTATCCGATTCAGCTGCGCAACTCATATTTTTAATTTTTTGGGGAGATGTTTTTCTTTGAAGTTCACATAAGCACCTATCAAAGGGTTTGTGTGCTGCTTTTATGTGAATTTTCCTCTAACTTTAGTTGCTAAGTACGCAAATTAGGATATTATATTTTCACATTTGGTATGATTATTATTATTATTATTATTATTATTATTATTATTATTATTATTATTATTATTTTGAGAAATCCCTCTTGGGCATGCAGAAAGGGGTGTTTGACCTAGACCCCTACCGGATGTGAGAGGAATAATTATGACAATTTGTTCAATACATTTACATGTTTTTTTTTTTATAATGTGGCTTCAATTTATGTTACATGCTGTGTTGCAAGATAATAAGGGACTACATTAGTGGTTTATGATTAGTCCAACTTTGAACTTTTTTTTTTGAGAAGCCTCCTGAAAAGGGAGGCTTAATTGGGAAAGACCCAAGAGACAACAAGGTTGAATCTGATATCATCTTTATATGTTTCGGCTTAACAAATCGAAGCGTATGATCTGTGAAAGTCTGATTGTTTGGTACCCTACCCTTCAAATCATTCTCGATATAATTCTATTCGATCAGTTGTACAAACGAGCGCTAGTTTTGTATCAAATTTGTCTCACTTAATTTTTAATACTCATCTGAAATATATATAGATGTGCGATGTTGTGTGAAGTTGGAAAAATTAATTTACTAATTTTTTCATGCATGGTAGTACAACGGCCGCACAAGTGCCGATAGGAACGGGCATTTTTAGATGTACAACATAGAAAAGATCATGTTAATGTTGTATGCAAGTTTCAACTTCAGTAATGATGGTATTTTTCTTCATCCGGGTGGATTTCTTGATTTATAACATCAACCACGACCATCGATCCATCGGTTCATCGATGATTCAACTGGCATGACAAAGGATGATCGAAAAGAAATGGATATATACTATATTCAAGTTCAAGAACTACTAATTAGGGTACTGATTAATGAACAAATTGAGCAAACGTACAAAACATGGTAATTAGTCCGGGCGGGCTCGATCAGGTAGGACTAGGTGTGAACCAGATTGGTGGTGGCCAGATGAGCCTCGATCTGTCCGGGTAGCTCGGGATCGATTCGATGCTGCCGTCCTCCAAGTTGAACACCCCGAAGTCGTGGCACTCATGGTTCCGGTCGCAGAAGATGTTGAAGGAGTTGGAAGTGAAGTAGATCCGATTCCCTCTGCATCCGGGGTAATCCCTCGCGTCCAGCGACACCGTCCGATTCGAACCCAAGAACAGCATCCGGTCGCCCAACCCCTTCACCTCCACCAGCTTCGCCTCCTTGTCCAGCCGATCCAGCTTGAAGACTTCGAATTTCTTGTCCGGGTACGCGTAAGGGAAGGGCTTCCATTCGTCGGGGCAGTACCTCGCGACCAGCAGCAGCTCGCCGGACGATTCCACCATGTACCAGCAGTAGGCCTGGTTGTTCTCCGGCCCTCCCGACGTGATCGGGGTGACGGTGGCCGGCGGGCCGACGTCGCACCTCGCCACCACCCCACATCGGTCGACCGCGTAGAGCTGGCCCTTGTAGCACAACATGTCGGTGCATCCGAAGGATGTGCCCGCCACCGTCCACTTCTTATCGCCGGCCCTAGCAAACGCCAATCCATCGACGTTAGTCATGCAGGCGACGGCCGTGCCGTCGTCGGTTAAGATGAGCTTCTGCATGAAGGAATCTCTCAGGTCGGATGAGCTGATGCTGGCCCTCCCGAATTTGCTATCGAGCACGTACTCGTCGGCGAAGTTGCAGATCTCGTACTCCCCCTCGGCTTTCCAACACGGGACGATGAACTTGGACATTGTCGTCAGGGGTGGGAGATTGATTATGACCTTCTTGATGGGGTCCAGGAGATACACGGCGGTGGCTCCATTGACGAGGACCAGCCATCCGTCCACGGATCCGACGATCCTGCTGTCGAGAGCCAGCGGCAGCGAGAGGTGGTGGACTCTGCCGTCGGTGATGCTGAGGAAGGATCGGACGTCGCTGCCTTCATCGAAACTGCGCATCAGCCATGGAAGTTGTGGGCAAACAGGTGGCGGACGCGGCGGTTCCGTGCACTGAACCTCGTCCTCGGCCTTCTTACCGCCATCTAGGAGGCAAATCATTGAACCCATAGCGCGCTCTCTCTCTCTCTCTCTCTCTCTCTCTCTCTCTCTCTCTCTCTCTCTCTCTCTCTCTCTCTCTCTCTTCTCTCTCTCTCTCTCTCTCTCCGCTGTAGAGCAACGATGCAAAGGATTCTCTCTCTCTCTCTCTCTCTCTCTCTCTCTCAAAAACAAAACGAACGATGCAAAGGCCCTTGGGGGAGCGGATCGTTTGAGGTTTTATAACCTAGGTTAAAGCCAGAGTGCATCCGTGCCGTCCACGTGTCCGGCTTTTTGAGTCCTGCTGATAGACGGACAAGGGTTTCCATGGAGATGAAATTCCTGGATTTTATGCCCAGACCCGGCGCGTGCGGGCATGATGCATACCGGATAGATCGAGTCATCGATCACACCGGCGCGTGTGGGATATGAATTCTGTGAAATTTAT
The DNA here is from genome assembly GCA_947650365.1 of Chamaelirium japonicum. Taxonomy (NCBI): domain Eukaryota; kingdom Viridiplantae; phylum Streptophyta; class Magnoliopsida; order Liliales; family Melanthiaceae; genus Chamaelirium; species Chamaelirium japonicum. The sequence goes on from OX393554.1 coordinate 83,664,148, forward strand.
GCTCACACGCGGGGCCTGTGGGTAAGAAGCTGAACCATAATACAGATAGATAAGAGTCGTTCCCGAACCGGTTGGGTCCAGCCACGATCTAAAGGTGTAGAACGCGTTTTAGACCCCCCACAAAATGAGTCGTACGCGTTTTCTAAAGGGCTTTTTTTATATATATTTTGTCACAGAAATTTTATCTCTTTCTTTTTTTAGATAAATTATAGATTGCCCCCCTAATGTTTAGTTCAAAAACACTTAACCCCTTATAGTTTATTTTGTTCAAATCACACCCTAAAGTTTAAAATGTTACCACAATACCCCCTTTTATCACCTACTTAATTCGGTCATTTTTATCTGATCAAAACTGAATTAAAAGGTGCAAAATGTAGTTTTGAAACTATGGGGGGGTTAAGTGTTTTTGGGCTAAAGTTTAGGGGGGCAAACTTTAATTTACCTTTTTTTTTTCCACCGTAGAGAAGGATAGCGATAGTTTCTCTGGAATTCAATTTCTTGAAGAAGAGCGCAGATAATTCCAATCGAGCGAATCGAGAGAGGAGGAGAGATGATGATGACGATGAGCTCGATGGGGGCGATGGAGGGCCCGGTGCTGGACGACATCATCCGGAGGCTACTGGAGGGCGGGAGGGGCGGCGGGGGGCGGCAGGTCCAGCTCTCGGAGGCCGAGATCCGGCAGCTCTGCGTGGAGGCCAAGCGAGTCTTCCTCTCCCAGCCCAACCTCCTCGATCTCCACGCCCCCATCAAGATCTGCGGTCAGCCCTCACCTCTATCTTGCAATCTTGATTCCCGCACACATCCATATAGATTTTGTAAATCCCATCTAGACCAGGAATTCTAGATATGAAATACGCAAAAATTCATCTGTGTAGCCCTAGATTTTGTTCCCCGTGTAATTCGAGCCGGTGCAATTAGGTCATAAATTCGGAGTTGACCGGCTTGTTCTTTCGACGAATTGGTACTTGGGGTGTAGTCGCCGCCCATCGGCGTCTATGTGATCTTGATAGAGACATGGGAAATTCGATGAAAACTAGGAAAATGGGTATCTTGAGCTAATCTAATTGCCCTAACAATATTGTAATCTTGGAATAGAGAAGGACAATAAACCTAAGAGAAGGAATGTGAAGGGTTCAGATTATTAATTGATAAAGAAGAAGTGGAATCATGAGCATGCCATACTTTTGAATGTCAATTAAGGGTTTAAATTGATGTGAAAGCTAGCCTTATATCTGCCATGGATTTCGTAATCGTAAGAGAATTCTCGGACCTGAATGTTAACATTTGCTCCCTGAATTTGGAGAATGATATTGGTGGAATGATGCATGATTCTTTTTCTTTTTTTTTTCTTTTTAACTACAGTGTGGATTGGGTACTAGGATTTTGAAGTATAATAGCTAGATGATCTTTCAGAATACTCATTGTTCTTTATTTCACTTGAGGTAAATGATGGTTTTAGTACTTTGGCGACGACTTATTTTTGTCTTGTAGTAGGCTAGTGTTGATGTTACCTAGATTGGCACCTGAAGGGTCGACCCAATATTGTCATTAGGTACTTAAGTGAGCGTTGATTCCTAGGGGATAGCTAGAGCCCTTAGTACTTGATTGGGACTCCTAGTTCTTCATTGGCAACCCATAGCCATTTTGATGTAACCTATAGGGTCATAAATAAATTAAACCGAGACTTGGGATTGGGTTTCATTATTTTTGGCATTATTTGTTATATTTTATTATATTTTAGGTATGCATCTGCAGCATCTCATATGTTATACATTTTCAGCTTTAGTAGCAGCCACAACTTGAGATTCGGGCACACATTTTAGGCTTACAATATATAGTTTGGGCACCTTAGGAGTTTTGGATGTATTGAATAAATAAAATAGGTCCGTTTTAATTTACTTTATCATTGCTTGGAAGTGCAGAAGCGGGTTTAAGATCTAAATGTAATTTTTGTCATACCTCTAGTTTAATGGTCATAATTAGTTTGTTAAATCAATGTTTTAGATTTAGTCTAGGTTTCTTTGGGTCGAAGGTCATACAATTTATATAAGGGTTAGGCTAGACCCAAGAGTTGTGATTTGATGAATGAACTGAAATGTCTTCTGGCTATCATTTCTTAGTTATTTTGTTTCTTCTGCTACTGGATTCGAGCCAGGCCATGGATTCGATCGCCTTGTTTTTTTTATTGTCCTCTTATTCCTTTATGTAGAAAATTTCCCCTAGAGAGTTTTTCTACATACATTTGCTATTAGAGCCTTTTTTTTTTTATGTTCAGACCTGTTGATCCTACCAGACTGTGAGACATGCGTCAAAATTCTAGAAAGGCAGCGTGAGATCATCAAGAGGCAAAACAATTCTGATAGAATAAATGCTAAGATGGGTTTGCAAGAAGGCCAATCTATAGCATTGATGGATCATTAAGGTCAAATATCATGTCATACTTGGAGAAAAGATTTGAGCCATTGCTCGAGGATAATATGATGGAAAATACACCAAAGGATGACTTCCTGATTGCAAACATGGCAATTTCTGATGCCTAACTAAGTGTCTTCCTCGATAGAGGACAACGTCATCGACATATGTCCGATAATTGCTTAGGCGATTCCAAAGGATCCAATAGTCGTCCACCAAGCACATGGTGAATCTTGTAGCTGATGGTGATGTAGGCTTGAATTGCTTGATCAATTCAATGGAGCGCATTGATGATATGACCACTGTTATTCATGAAAAAATAGAAAATTGTTGGGTTTAAAATCCCTTGGGCATCACTACTTTCATGTGTTTTTGGGTTTAATTAGTTTCGACTCTATTTGGGGGTTTACCTGGTTAAGGGTAATTATGTGTTTTGGTTCAAGGTCTGACTTAAGTGTTGTCCAGCACTTGTGAGAGGGGTTTTAAGTTCTTTTGATATATATATAAGTGTGATATTAGTTAGGTGACTTAGGTCCTTTATGAAGTTTGGGGTGATTTTTAAAATTTTGAGGTTCCGTGTAGAGAAAGGTTTCTTGTGGGATATATAAAGCGTGATGTTCTCTAAAATGGCTACTTCTAGTCTAATTTGATTTCCTCTAAAAGAGAAGAGCTTCCCTTGAGTTAGGGTTTGAGAGATTGAAGCCGTATTCCTAACACTTGAACCTCTGAAGTACTCTAGTCAACTTGTTGCTACTATATGTTGTTGGTTTGAATGTTGTTTTGGAGACAATTTTGGAGGTTCCCTCCAAAAATTAAAAACCAAATATTATTCAAAGTTTTAATTAATTGGAGGTAATAACTTGGATTTATTAATGCATGGAATCTATCATACCAGACAATATGTTATAAATCAGGGTTGAGTTCTATCGGGTTTTCACATTAATGCATGGAATTTATCATGCCCAATCCTACGCTCGGTTCGGTCCGATTCAATTCGGTTCGGTTTGGTTCGATTAAAAATAAATTTGAATTAGAGTTAGAATCCTAGCACAATCATTCTCTAAGTCCCATTCCCTTGAAAGGCCCATGCCTCTATTCTCCTACTTCCATATATATTAAGGGGATGAGCTCCCCCCCCCCCGCCCCAAGTAATGTGGGACTAATAATGAGAGGGTTGTAAGAGAGCAAAGGCTTCCCTCCAATTAATTTTATTTTTAACTGAACCGAATCGGACCAGACTTGGCTTAGGCTGTGGGCTGTAGAGGCGCTTGTAGGCGCACTTTGCATATGCGCATCGTGTCGCCAGTGGCGCACCCACGCAACCGCACTGCGAATCCAGATGCGTGCCGAGTCCGTGTTCGAGTGCTAGGTCGAGTTTGTGTTAGGGTGCGGATACGGTTTTTCCTCTTGTTCGAAGCGGTTGGTATGGCCAAGATGGTTTTCCTTTTGTTCGGAGCTGTTGGTACTGTTAGAATGATTATCATAACCGTTCGGTCATGTCTAATGTATGTTCATTCATTATAAATAGAGGCAGTCTCTGGTTTTCAAATACACACGTCTGTTTCTGGAAGAGACTTGGTCTCTAAGTATTCTTTGTCAAAACAAAGAGAATATTGTAGTAGACTTCAATCTCTGAGCGATCTTTGTGAACAGAGAACAATCTTTCGTTCTTTCTCGTCTATTAGTGGTAGCATCCAAGTCTCTTGGACAGAGTTTGGTGTAAGGATATATTGAAGTGCACTCAATATCCTACACGAATTCATTGAATCGTGGGAATTGATTGCCTGAATCCTAGTGCATATAAGAAGACAATTTCAGTTCTAAAAGAAATTGATTTATCACACCTCGGACATCAAATCCTTTTAAACTGTCTTTCCATTCACATCCTTTCAATCTTTTTTTCCATAACCTTTTTCATCCCTAATCTCATCATATGTGTGCTAGGATCTTGTCGCCTCGTCGACATAGTTTTTGTTCTGTCATTTCTAGTAAAGGATGAAGGAGTTTTCAAGGTCAAATACCAATCATGGCTATTCCGATGTCTCTACACCTATGCAATCAAAACCTCAGACACAGCCCATGCTCAAGAGATGTGTCTTTGCCTATGCGCAAGCTATGTAGTCAAAGGCGCACCTAGGCTCCTCAAGGATCAACCCCAGCATCTCGCCTAGGGAGCGCCCAAGGCCGTTAAGGCGCAGGTGTGCCTAGGCGTGCGCCTAGCTGCGCCCATACTAGGCGCGCCTAGGGCGTTCGGTTTAAATCCAAGATTTTTTTTTTCTTTTTTGTATTTTTTGACTTTTTCTGCTCACTTCTTCCTTAAAACTCTAACATCCCCCCTAAACATCCCAAATTGTTTTCTTTCCAGAAAGATCCTCCAAAACCCTTGATTTAATAGAAATTTAAGTTCATCCTAAAACCTAGATATCCAATTCATGTCTAATTTGGGTTCATCCCCAAACACAATTGGAGTGCTTTCGACAATGTCAGTGCAAAGCTCAAAATATAATTTACTCTTGACTACGCTAGACAGGCTATTTATGTTCTTAACGTCAAATTTTTATTTCGTAGACTTGTTATTTTAAGTTTGGGTTTTTTGCAAATCGACCCGTACAAACGAGTGTAATTACATATTAACCCTTGTAAATCTTATATTTGCATATCGACCCTCCAAAACATATAGAGTTGTTCATATTTACCCCTCCATTACTATCCGTCAACAGAAAGTGACCAACACGATGAGCTTCTAACCTAAGGTCCAAATATCCATTTTACCTATGCTCAAAGGATAACTTACCACCTGTATCGGGTAATTTCAGTTGTTTTCAGTGTGAGTATCGTAACCCTAACTCCACTCCGATCTCCCCTCAATGCTCGTCTAACCCTCTACACTTGTCTAAGAGGCCTCCACGCTTGTCCGATAGGTTTGGCAGCCCTCACCGTTTACATCTGACAACCAACAAGAGAATATTCTAAATATATTCACCATTTTGTGACGATAGTTAACCAGAGGGGTGAATATGCATAATTTTATATGTTTTGGAGGGTCGATATGCAAATGTAAGGTTTTCAGGGGTTAATATGCAATTAAACTAGTTTGTAGGGGTGGATTTGCAAAAAACTCTAAGTTTTTAATTTTTAAGTTCCTAACCTAGATATTTTAGTTGTAGATTCTATCAGTATTTAATGGGAGATTTCAATTGATGATGTGCTTATGCTATTTTAGGTTATTTGTCCTCTTTATCAGTTTTTATATCCTGGTTTATATCGTGTTTTGCTTAAATACCTCGTATAAAATTAATTTTAAAGTGGTGAGAGGGAATTTAAGGGGATCTAAACCCTACTAAAAAACCATAAATATATAGTAAAAATTCCACGTTTGCACTTATGTGCATCCCTTGCGCCTGGGCTGCGCCTACGCTTGAGCTTTTGACTGTATAGGGCGCAAGTATGGCCTTTTGGCTATATTCGCCTAGTTTTTAGGGTGCGTTGAGGCCAAACTACCCCCCTTCCTCCCACTTTAAAAGTAAGCCTTATATGAGATATTTACAAAAATCAAGATAAAAACCATGCTAAACATATAGAGTGAACTTAGAGCTATCTTAATGGATACTCGAACGATAATTAAGTATTGGAAGGAAGAGTATTGAGATCCTTCAAATTTCATAAAAAAAATTGAACTAAAATGATCCTCTAGGAGTATCTTATCTGATACTGGAAAGACCCGATATGGGCATGCCTCGCTAAATAAAGAATCAGTTTATCATTTGTTTGGGGGAGTTGCTTGGCGTATGCAGAATCTTTTTGTCCATCTAGGTTTTTACTTTATTTCAATTTTCTTCGCATCGAGGATGGAATTACTTCTTCAATTTTTTTGAGAGGTCAAATTACTTATTCCATCTATGGTTAATAATCCACAATACTTACCACACCACTTGAATGACTAGAATGTGTGACCATTGTCTTGTTTATTTTGCTGATTCGTATCAGCAGCAGTGGTCCGGTGGATGACTTTGAAATGCTCACAATGTCTTAACAAGCCAAAATCTGAAGTGCCTTCTTATATCTTAAATAGACCCTTCATGCACTACAAGAAATATGCCTTTTCTTGGACAGTCTAGATTTCAAGTCTAGTTTTTTGGTCGATCCTAACCGTGTTTGGATAAAACTCTGACTTTCGAATCGAGCCCGAGTTCAAGTTTTTGAATAATGATATGCATGTCTATATCATGATTAAAATAAACACTTGTGCTACCGATCATTAGAGGCTACTATACAATATTGAATCAGGAAATACTTTTGATAACCCTCAAGTGTTTCTAACATTGCAAATCTATTACAGGTGATATACATGGACAATATCTTGACCTTTTAAGGCTGTTTGAATGCGGCGGCTTCCCTCCTTTGTCGACTTACTTATTCCTCGGCGACTATGTGGATCGGGGCAAGCAAAGCTTGGAGACAATATGCTTGCTTCTTGCATATAAAATAAAATACCCGGACAAGATCTTTCTTTTAAGGGGGAACCACGAAGATGCAAAAGTTAATAGAGTCTATGGTTTTTACGATGAATGCAAGCGGCGGTTCAATGTTCGCCTCTGGAAGATATTTACGGATTGCTTCAATTGTTTGCCTGTTGCTGCAATCGTCGATGAAAAGATACTCTGTATGCACGGAGGCCTCTCACCCGAGTTGAATAGTTTGGATCAAATAAGAGACATCCCGAGGCCCACCGAGATTCCGGATTATGGTCTGCTGTGTGATTTGCTCTGGTCTGATCCTGATCCTGAGGTTGAAGGATGGGGGGTGAGTGATAGAGGTGTTTCGTGTACTTTTGGTGCCGATAAGCTTGTGGAATTTTTAGAGAAGAATGAACTTGACCTCATATGTCGCGCCCATCAGGTGGGTAAAATTAGTACATTTTTTTTTTTGAGTTTGTGGTAACTGTCTCACATTCTAAGTTTCAGGTGGTGGAGGATGGGTACGAGTTTTTTGCGGTCTCACATTCTAAGTTTCAGGTGGTGGAGGATGGGTACGAGTTTTTTGCGCAACGGAGATTAGTCACGATATTTTCGGCTCCAAACTATTGCGGGGAATTTGACAATGCGGGTGCTTTGTTGAGCATAGACGAATCCCTCTTGTGCTCGTTTGAGATATTGAAGCCTCTTGAGAATAAAGTGAAGGCGGGCAGCTCTAACACCTTAAGACCAATACCTAAGAAGGTAGTTCCCACTACCACACAGTTCTAGCAGTGGATTGTTGTTTCAATGGTGCAAAACCCTCATAAGCTTCTTCGTTTTATCCTTAAAAACTCGATTCTGTTTAGTAGGTGATGTCATTCTGGTTGTAATGGGTTTTGTACAAATTCAAGCTAGCTGCATCTCGTTTACACATGTTAAGGGTTGTACAAATTTAGGCTAGGTAGATCTCTTTTACATATGTTAGTTAGACACTGATTGCCCCTCCGTTTCTTGTTCTTGGTTAAGCAGATCCCCAAAGAGAGGGACATCTGATGCCCGCTCGATCGATTGCTCGCCACAGATTTCATTTCAGCTCAAAGGGAGTGATCTGAAGGGTTTTAGATCCACCAGAGCTTTGTGTTATGTTGTTATTTTCTGGGTGTATAGCAAAGGGAGGCCTTGCAAGTTGCAACCCAATCAACACCTTTTTAAGCCTTCGAAATCGAAGTTTTTTATTGATTGCTGTATCTAATCTTATCTGTAAATTGACACTGGATAGTTTCTTCTGTACAGCAATATTTTTTCTTTACTCTTTATTTTTGTCTGGTAGGGTTCTCCTTAATTGTGCATTTTAACTTCTTTAGTTGATCTGTGATTTCCAGTCCTCGCACTTCGCCCACCTTTGTCCTTAAAAAGCCATGGGTAATTTTTAATAAACAGCAGAATATGTGGGGGTTACTAATAAAACTTAAAAAGCAGGGGCTATTTATAATATCAACATTTGTTAGAGGTTGATATGCAAAAAGCTCTAAATTATCTTGAAGTCTATCCAAAGTCCAAACAGACCTCCGGGAGGTGCCATATGCCGGCACCATAATAGAAGAAGGCAGCCCAACCGTGTAACCCCAAACCATCACCAGATGGAGGTGCCACATTCCTTTCTGATCCCAACGGACACTGGTTGGTTGTACTTTCTATTATTTTGAAGAAACATTTCGCACTGTTTGGTTGCTGAACTAAATCCATGATAGATCATTTGAAGAATGCAAATTATTTTGAAGAAACACTAAACTACAGTGATCAGAGGGGAACAAAGGTTCAATATGAAAATATTTTGACAGTATAAAAATATTATAATTTTACAAAATAATAAAAATGTTGATTTTTTGATAGAATTTTTTAGTAAAACTCTAGAGTCATAAATCAAATATAGATACCCGCTTTAGAACACTCAAATAATATTTGTACCCTACCTATGGGTGTAGAGTTCTGCATAGCACATATTCAATGTATTGAGTCTATGACTCGTATGTAATCTTGTTTGATCCGGTTTTAATATATATTTTTTAATTTTTTTTGAATTAAAATATTTTTAAAATAAAGATTAATTGATTGTTAAAATAATATTTCAAACAATTTTAAAAGAGGACTTAAAACAAGAAAGTTACACAAATTTAAAATTGTGCAAAAATTATATTAAAATATAAAAGATATTTTTTTTACCAAGTTTGAAAAAAAGAATTTTTATATAGGAAAGTTTTTATTCATTCAAAATTTTCTATTTTTCTATTTCTAAGACGGACCGTGTCTTTCTAAATGCACTTGTACTTCTACATATTGTGAAATATTTTTCAATTAAAAAAATTTTAATTTAATCACTTTTCTCACCATATAGATTTTATAAAATATCCTGAAAATTATCTTCTTCTAAAACTGAAAGTATACTTTTTTATACCTTTGGTTTTTTATTTTTTTGATATTTTTATTGAAATCAAATTGAGGGATATTTATTTATTTATATATAATAACTTAAAGTAAATTGAGAAAATAAAAATTAAGTAAAATGACATTTACTTATAGTGAATATTTCGTCCGATATTTCGCGAAACCAATCAATATTATGACATTTTCAATTTTGCACAATATTGAAGGCGGGATTTCATATCGAATTCTCATATTTCTGATATATTTCGCAAAATATATTGATTTTTAATACCTTGGAGGGGAATAACAGAAATTAAACCTGATAACATCAAAATTAACCAGAAAAAAGTTGACCAGGTAGCGGCAGCAGCAGCAGCAGCAGCAGCACAATTCTAACCCTACCATCAGAAAGAAACGGTTTTTATTGGTATGCAACATGACTGTAACATCACAACCGACTGCGGAGATAAGTTTCTATTTCCGTGGTGAACGAGACTGCTGGTTGATCCTTGCCTCTAACCTTCTAGCTGTGCGAAGCATTGCTGCTTGTTTCTGGCGACGGCTATAACTGCTTCTTTTGCTGCATATAATACCGACAAAGATATGAATGTAAATCTTGTAATTGCTCAAAATACCAGGCCTAGGCCTCCCTGGTTTCTTTTCAAGGGCAATTTTAGAGGCTTGCCGTCAAATTGATTGGCCGATTAGAAAATTAGGGCTCCATAGTCGACCCCATCTTGATGGGGCAAGACTTGACGATTACGATAATAACGACAATGATGATAGAAGAATGTCTAATTTAAAAATCAGGGCTAAAGAAACCTTAAGCAGGAGGGGAAAAACAAGTACCACAAAAAAAAGTCATAAAAACAAATTGGAAACTTCACAAAATTTTAATGTAGTGCACCACAAGCAACTATTGGCCTCATTAATCCAGCAAAAAAAGGCCAGCTTCCTTAAGCTCAATACTTCAAACAAAACCCAACCTTGATAGGCTAAATGAGGCATAGTGCAGTTGTTGCACTTCAGAGTAATCTATCTATAAAATACTCTTATAAAATGGAGGCCTTTGGTGCCTCCCTCCCTCCCTCCTCTCTCTCTCAACACTATGAGCAAGATTCACTGAATCGAGCGGCACCACAGCGGTTCGAGATTAGAACTAGTATATCAAGAAAGTGATGAAATCTTCCTCTTTAGACAGATAAGCAGAAAAGCTTACACAAAAAGATCAATTAAAGCTTTAAGACAACTAACCTTATAAACAGTAGTCCAGCAGTAAGCACCATTCCTCCAACTGCCCAAGAAATCCTTTCACTGATTGGCATTTCACTCACCCACTGCTGGAAATCTTCAAGCACACTAGATTTCCCTGCCTTCAAAGGTGAGCCAGATTGTGGAGTCCTCCATGAATCTGCAACCGATTCAAGGCTCGCTTTACCGCCGTAGCAAAAAGGCTCATCAACATCCTGGTAGCTAACCCCGGCTGCTAGCACAGAGAAACCTGCAAGGTGGCAGAGCTCTGTACCATTAGAGGCCCATTCACTTGCTCTACCGCAAACAATGTCGCTTAATCCACAAGGAGACAGGACCTGATCCAATAGAAACTAGATCTAGTAAGAGGCATGACTTCAAGTAAACATGCACTTCACACATTTTCAAGCCAACATGGAAACTCAGTTTCAGTCACCCAAGTCTAATCTCACTACAAAGAACCAATAACAAGCAAATGACGGGTATAATTTAAACACTCCATGATGTAAATTTAAGATAGGAAAAATTACACTTTGCCTCTTGTAGGTTCACCTGAAACAATTTAACCCCCCCATCAGTTACAGAGGGGGGGGGGGGGGGGGGTAACGTTTTTTATTTTCTAGTGCTAAATGCAGCAATGGATACAGACAGAGGGGGGGTTGAGTGTTTTCTTGTGAAACTATAGGTTCTACTTGGACACTAAAAAAACTAGATCAAGTTAAAAAAGACAGTTTGCCCCCCTCAATTCAAGCTATAAGTTCTAGTTTTTTGCTAAAGGCAGTACCAGATACAAAAGGGGGTTCATTTTTTTTTTTGGGTTCTCTAAAGGGAATAGAGGGGTGGTTAAGTGTTTTCTTGTGAAATTGTAGGCTCTAGTTTGGCACTAAAAAAGCTTGAAGGGCGTTAAGTGATTTCGGGTGAAACTACAGGGGGGGGCGGCTAAGTGTACTTTTTCCTTAAAGATATGCAGGTTCCAACAGAGATAATGCACATACATTCCATAGAGAACAAGAATACATATCCGCTTTTAGGTCCATGCAAAGCATGTGAAACGAAGTCGCAGAAAACTAAGCTGAATTCAAACTAACCTGAGTCTTGGTATCAATAGAGAAATATGCATTTGAGCAAGCCTGTAGAACCATGTCACATAGAGAAGAGCATATCAGAGGCGGTCCAGGCTGAACACCAGCACGGGGATCACAAATCGAGCATTCCAGCAGTTCCCATAAGTGCAAGCAATCTTGGCCGGCTTCCCCAGTAGATGCAAGCCTTCTGATAGACAGCAATGCAGGGTATGTCTGGGCGACGTCACAGCATGTACTCTGTCGGAAGACTCTGCATAAAGCCAGATCTCTGGGTCCCTTGGCTACTTTTCTAGGAGGTTTCCCTTCGGAGGAGAACGGAGGGAAGCGGCCACCCTGAGAAACACATACTCCACCCGATTGACCTGCATCATCATAAAATAAATGATGTTTTTTCACCATTTACTAGTTACTAATTCATTATCCTCAAGAAACTGATGTTACTTATTTAGTAACAATTTCACATTAAATTGACCAAATTCCACAGAGATTATATTGGACTTCAAATTATCAATCAAAAGGCTTCCCAAAGGACAGCGGAAGGAGTTGGGAAGAAGGAACTAAAGACAAGTAAATCAAATAAGATATATTCACTGTGTATTGAAAACCTTGACACCAACCTTAAACATAAAGGAGATCCCCACCAAAAAAAAACAATTCCTCATTTGTAGAAGTGCCATCAAATCCAGTATAGCCTTGATTCTGTGTTTCTTCAATCAGATTTAAAACATGAATTGTACATTAAAAGGGCCTAATAAGATGCCGCTTGTACATTAGAAGTGTCATAAACCAATTATCTTGGCGAGATGAAATAGGATGCTATGCTTAGACATCACACATTTTGATGGAACCAATCAAGCGTGGCAACAGTATTAACTAGTGTTCAACCCTTTTCCAAGTCCCGTCTTCAAAGAAGAAAGTGAGCTTAACCTGTCAATCTTTCTCCGATGAACGTCCAGGATCGATCATGTAAAGATATAATACTAATCAAAGTGTTCCTACCCCTGAAGTTACTGTGAGTGTTCACTACATCGTAAAAACAACTTCGCAATGAATTAACATTTTGAATTGTCATATCTAATTCTACAGTGGTGGAACAGCTCAAGCTTTTCAATTCTATCAAGCACTCCTTTTTTGAAGCTTTAAGCACTGAAAATAATTACAGGCTTGAAGAATCGGCTAACTGAGAATTAATCTCCAAAGTCACAACTGAAGTTTTCCCTTCCAAGAGGGTAGCTTATTCTCATCTGACTTTCTTGGGTGTCTTGTAGTACAGGGATACCCAAGTTTTGCAAAGGTATGAAGCAATACAACCTAAAATCTAGGCTTCCAAAGCTTACCCTGTCTACTATAGATTCTAGTGGTCAATACACAGTCAGACACAAACTCAACTACCTCCAAGACCAACTTATGTTGACAACATAATGGTCATGGCTCAAGAATGAACAATGTATGGCTGCATGAGAATCTATGAATCAACCACAAATTCTGCTAACTGAAATACCCTGTTGAATGTCTCTCGCAATCAGAATGAGCATAGATTATAACAAATTACCAAATATCAGCCATCTATTCATTAGCAAAGGAAATCAAGAGTTGTTCATCATAATAGAGATGAATCTTCCAATATGGTGAAATAAACAGTCATAAATTGTTAAAATGTGAATAAATGTGACTAAGATTATATGGGGCCTACATATGTGCAAATATTTTTAATTTTTAAGTGACTCCCGATGGTAAATATTTTTTAATGTCTTTTTCACACATTGATGCAGACAAGGATAAAAAAATTGTCATATTTCGCAATAATTTGAAAAATATGAAAGTTTTATGAATGACCGAAACGAAATATACACATCAATATCGAGCGATCATAAAACTGCAGGATATTTTGCGATATATTGCGAAATTTCTCGAAGTACTCTGAAATTTCTTGATATTTCAAGAAAACTCAAGAAATTCATCAGAAACCTTAAATTCCTCCATTTGACTTTTTCAACGTGATTTTTCTTCGGATTTTGGTTTTGAGGTGCCAATTTTGCTTTCTAACGCCATTTTTGGGTAGATCGAATCAACGAAAAACACATCAAATCGTTCGTCCGATCAAATCAAAGTGTTCTTTCCTAAAAAAAATGAAGAAGGCAAATCTTATATTTCTATTGATTAATTTGTTTCTATCTATTTAATTGATAACATGATGGTACAAGAACATCAAATCCATCAAGATTTTATATTCAACGATTAATCACTAAATATATAATATTTAGCTTTCGAAAATTTGGGGGTTAATGGTTATTGAAAAAATTAAAAGAACCAAGCCTTAATGATGATGGAATCACATGCTCTTTGGACATGTTGTAGCTATTTGTAGATCTATAACTTTGTATAATCAAATTCCATATTTGAAAAATAGTATTTCCATCATTTCGATATTTACCATGTTCTACATCTACACAACATACATAGAAATACATGCTATGCAGAGCTCCACACCCCATGATAATATGAAAATGTAATTCAAGTGTTTTAATATGTGTACGGTTGATTTATGCTTGTCGAGAGTTTCTTTACAAAATTCCATCATTAATTAATTTATTCATCATTTCCACAAAAGTGGAATATTTTCATACTGTCGAAATATTCCCACATTATATTTCCATATGAATCATATGATACAGTGTAAATGTTAGTCCAAATCGAAAATTTGAAACGTGGAAGCATGAAACTATAGGGTTTTGGAAAGTTCAGGATTTTATGAGGATTTGGGGATGACTTCAGAATATGAAAAAGAAGATCAGATCCGAGTATGATCTACTTTTGTGCTATAAAGGTGAGCGGAAGTGGATTTTAAGTGGATGGGATGATGTCTAGTAGTGGTGGGATGCTTGTGTAGAAAGACTAGAGCAGCCTGCCATACTAGAGGGTCAGATTTGAGTTTCACCACAAGTCACATTATAAGATGTATGTAGTCACTTTTAGGTGCTTGGTCCCAAGATCCCCTGCCCTAACACATGCATTGACTGCTAGTTAATTAGGTGAATCTCATTAAAATATGAAAAAACATTCCCTTCAATCCACTAAAGAACATGATGAGCATGCCCAAGTTAAAAAAAAAAAACTTTGGTGCCTTAAACACAACAATGGAATGCACCAAAGAATTACCTTTAAGTATGATAATCTTCTTTAGATGAGACCATTCTACTTCCAATCCCACTAGTCTCCATTCACACTCCAAAATGGGATCTAAATCACAAATAGCTAGAATTCTCAATGTCGAGTAGAATTAGGATACCAAGTTGGGTTGCATTTGCTTTGTAGGTGGCGTGATGACAGGTAAAGCAGTTGGTTTATCGATTGATTTGATGCATTATACGTACGAGTACGACACATGTTCTTGTAAACTATATTCGTGGAACTATAAATAATTTTCCTAATGGTGGTCTACATAAAACAACGACCCCTCAATTATCTCACTATTATATGGTCCTCTTCTTCCTCTAGGTTCCTAAATTATCTAATATGATATCCTTGAATCCATTCGTTAAATATTCTTCAGGGGACCATGTGCAATTTTAAGTCCTTTCCAGAGATGAGAGTTGTACTACACCCATATCTGCCAATTTAATTCCCAATAGATGAGAGTTGTAGGATCCCGGCTTTCCGAAAGTTGTTCTATACCCATAGTTGCCAATTTCATTAGAGAAAAGATCTTATATGTGGACCTCTTTTGTGCCAAATAGACCAAAAATGCCTCAATAAAAGGAGACCTTCAATTTGAGTATAACATCGTCAAATTTCCAATTATGACCGATGCTTTAATCATATATTAAATGAAATGAAATGTCCCAAATCAAATAATTTTGGTGAAAAATACCCAAAACAGCAACACTTACATCAAACAATATATTAAGCCTCAGCTGCTCCTCAACTTGTGAAACTACCTCACCTTTAAAAAATATTATGAGTCAAGAATATTATCATAGAAACTTCCAAATAGGCTAAGGCAAAACTTGAAACTTTAATAATGATATTTGGAAGTTTCAAAACAACCTCTAATATGGCTAACGTTGGTTGTGAGAGTTTTTTTACATTTCGATCGTTGAATAGTTAATAATATTTTGGCAAAGTAAACTTTCCAGCCAACATACATATCATGGTGTAGATGCGTTTGAAGGAGTAGGATACTTCAAAAGTTCTAAAAACAAATATATTGTGAAAAAAGAATTTAAATAATCTGAAACTGTCCCCCCCATAGTAAAATAGGATATATATACTTATATACAATAACATCCAAAATAGATGGAGCAAAGCTTGCCAATTATAGTTATGGTCATCCTACTTATGTTATTTGTATGTGACGGTTAATAGAGAGAGGAGGAGCAACCGCCAGTGTAACACATGGTAATTTAGGCTGTCATCCTATGAATTCTACCAAGGGCACAAAAGAAAAAAGAGCTAATAATGCAAAAGCCAAAAGCTGAAATTTTCATTCACATCTTTCATTGTTCCTTCTTTAAATGGCTTGAAATTTAATAGTCATTGACAAGTAAAAAACAAAATCCATAGGTAGATTACAAAAGCAATACAACACTTTCCTAGGTAGTCAACATTAGTTTCACGAATGAAGAGGTTGGAAGACCAAGAGAGTTTGGATATGTTTGGCTGTTTGGTTGGACAGCTCGAGCACTTTTAGAAGGCTTTAGGGCAAGTAGATGTGTATGGGAATTGTTGAAAAGAGAGGCTCCAAATCTCTACTAGCTGAAGCATCAGATCCAAGCGGCTTCTTCAAAATTTTCAGCAAGCAAAAGGAGATAAAATCTGCTGGAATTGGGCTTTGAAAGGCACTTTCGGCCCTGTATTTGTAGTTGGAAACTCTAGTTGTTACTCTTGCTGAGTAGGCCCATTGGCACGGGGATGCTCAGGCAGCATAATCTGCGGATAGTTTAACTCTCGGAGGACGTCATAAAACGCGGAGCAATTTATATAGCTACCAAATGCATCATGGACTTCAAAACAATTACATGGACCCATCTTAAAGACAGTGGCACCTAGGTGCCCCAAGATCTCAACCAGGTCTCCCCTACCCTAAAATAACCGATTCCATAGGTTCACATCCTCTTCAAATCACCGACGATAACCAAGGCCTGTAGCGTCGATGACTCTAGCTTGGGGTAACCAGATCACCCATGTACAACCTGAATATTCCCCATACTATGAATCGCGAAACAAGATCACCCATGTACAACCCACAAACAATATGTGAAGAGGAGGACCCACGTAAAGCTAGGGGGGGTTAACAACCTAGAACCCTTAACGAGTATCATGCACATAGCTGACAATTTTTGTGGCCAACCCTATAATGGCTCCCACTCGAATTCCATCCCAGCATGGACGATGGCAGGCCGATGCCCTTACATTGCTATTCGGCGAATCAACAAACTGAGAGGCTCTCCAGAATCTCAATTTTTTTTAAAAAAAAAACAGTAAGTACTACATCATTAGCAAAAAAAATTCGTATTTGGGCCGATGGCTTACAAATTCAAAATGAGCGAACATGTTCGATTGATCACATGGTCACGGCATCAATAGATCCCTAGATCGCGGGAACGATGATTCTAGAAGCACGATTGGAGAAAGAACAGCAGAGACTCCGATCAACCCTACAATTCTCATCTCGTAGTAAAAGAGTAAACCCTAGAATGAAGATCGAGAAACAGTTTGATCTTTGAATGAAGACGGAGAGGGAGAGAGGTGGGAGGGTACCACTTACCAGCCAGGATCGGAACTAGAAGATTGCAGAGGAGCAGGAGCATCAGAAGTTCGCTGCCCATTCTCCCAACCCCCCAGATAAACCCCTGTCTCTCTCTCTCTCTCTCTCTCTCTCTCTCTCTCTCTCTCTCTCTCGTTGGGAGACAACGCACTGATCGGGGATCGCAGAGCATCCAAGGGCTCCTCTGGTCGAACTGGACGAGCCCTCCGTGAGGGACTTGCAAAAAATGCTTTTTTTTTTATAGGGGTTATTAGCTAAAAGCCCTTTTAACTACCACTATATTACGAATAAACCCCAGACTTAAGATCATTTAACCTTGAGCCTATTCGTATCTTTTTTTTATTGTCCATTTTACCCGTCTAGTAACAGGTCCTATACAATACCCTCTACAAGATTTCAGTAATAGTGCCTATACAGTACCCACTATAGGATTTCAAAATAGTGTTCTAGTGATTTTAATGTAGCAGTGATTTCAATTCGGTTGCTATAGTGATTCCATTGTAGCAACCGAATTGATACTCTACTGGATGAATTGATACTCCTGAATCACCGGTGCTACTATAATAATTTCTAGAGTATCGGTTCAAGCAGTAGAGTATTTATTTGGTTGTTACGGTGAAATCATTGTAGCTGCTACAGTAAAATCACTATAGCAACAAAATTGATATTCCAGAATCCACTGTAGCAGATTAATAATTATGGAGTATAAATTCTGGCTAGCAAAGTATCAATTTGGTTGCTATAGTGAACTTACTGTAGTTGCTACAATGATTTCACTATAGCAATCGAATTGTTATTCTGCTACAGTGAAATCATTGTAGCAATCACTCATGCAAATAATATTGATTCTCTGCTGTCGAAAGGGTAATAGGAAGATAATTGTCATTTGATAGAGGTTGGAAATGTCAATAAATGTCTTAATGTAAAAGTGTCTTTTCGGGAGGGGTTTGAGCTCCAAAGCAACTCCTAAAAATGGATTTTTCATCAAGTCCATTTTTTTAACTAGAATTTTCTCATGTTATTAAAAAATAAGTTTTAAAATACCACTATCCCCAAACCTTTTTTTTTTAATTCCCTCAATAAGAGAGAGAGAGAGAGAGAGAGAGAGAGAGAGAGAGAGGGGGGGGGGGTTAGGCATAGACCCCTACCAGTTTATTCAAAAGGTAAAAAAGGAGGAGAAATACAAACCCAATACGGCAAAGAAAAAAAGGGTGTCAAACCAAAAAGGACCAAAATGTATATATACGCACCATTTAGGACCAGTCTCCAAAGTATATACGAAATAGGACCAAAATGGGGCTCAATTTTTCATCTACCGTCACCTCTGCATTGGTAATTCCAATTATGTCTCTAAACTGAGATCTCAGCATAGATAGCGCGAGTATTGATTCGGTGCCTTGGTGGAAAAGCCAGCGATCTTCGACGATGACTACGAAGTGGTCGGTGCCAAGAGATCTAGATTGTCAGGTGCCAGTGTGAGTCGTTCTATCTCCAGATCATCGAGGAGGAAGGCGACAAACTCCTTGCAATGAGAGAATCTAACAGTTTGCTCACCAATGAGGACGACCATCTCTCAGATTGCCAACGGTGGATGAGAGGGCATCTTTGTGGCAGAGGCTGACAGGGTAGAGCATGGAGACGAGGTCGCGAATGGTGAGCATGGAGCACCCTGACCTGCCTGCCTTCCTTGTATTGGAACCAGTCTTCCTCAAACTATTATTATTTTATTATTTTATGTATTGTTGTAACAAAAAGAATTACGTTGTAACAACATACTAAAACAACAATATAATATCAACTCTCACAAAAAGCTTGTTTTTTTGTTTGGGTGAAAAAGTGTGTTCAATTTTTGTTAGAGTTGATGATATTATATTATTGTTTTAGTATGCTACAACTTAATACTTTCTGTTACAACAATACATGAAACAATAAAAATAATAATAGTCCGAGAAAGACTGGTTAATGTAAGCCCAACGTCAACAATATGACGAATCTTACGTTCTGCAGATCTATTATGCTCATGTGTGTGGGGACAAGTAACTTGATATCAAGAACGTGTTCCTCTATGGTAATCTACAAGAGGAGGTGTATATTTCTACCACCTGATTTTGTTCATCATGATTTTCCTAATCACGCCTGCTAGGTTCGTCGTCCCTTGTATGGTCTCAAGCAAGCGCTCCGTGCTTGGTTTCATCGGCTAAGTTCCTTTCTCTCATCTATTGACTTTGTGGGTTTCAAGATTAATGCTTCACTATTTATCCACTGCAACTTTAGTATCTTCATCATCTTTCTCATTTATGTTGATGATCTTATTTTCACTTGCACTTGTTCTATCGCAAATACCAAGCTTATCTCCACATTAGAGTCTGAATTCTCTTTGAAAGACCTAGATGATTTGCACTACTTCCTGAGTATTCAAGTCACCAAATATCAAGATGACTTATTTTTATCTCTACATAAGTACATTTTTGACATCTTGAAGAAGACAATATATTTGGTACCAAGCCTGTCTCCATTCCGATGAGTGCCAACTTGAAACTATCTCGCTTTTCCAAATGCCCATCAGTTGATACTTATCTCTATCAGAGCATTGTTGGTGCCTTGCAATACATTGTTATTACTCGCTCGGATTTGTCCTTCGCTGTTAACAAGGTATGTCAGTTCATGCAAAACCCCAAGGATGATCATTGACAGACAATTAAACATATTCTTTGATACTTGAAGGTACTATTTCCTTCGGGCTTCTCTCTCAAAGTCATTTTCTACTCAACTTTATGTTTTTTCTGATGCCGATTGGGCCGGGTGTCCTGATGATTGGCGCTCTACTGGTTGCTATGTTGTATTTCTTGGTTACAACTTAATTTCCTGGTTAGTCCAGAAGCAAACAACTTTTGTGAGGTCCTCCATAGAATCTAAATGTAGGTTTGTTTCCAATGCCGTGGAACTTATTTGGCTCAGATCTTTGTAGGGTGAGCTTGGCATCATCTCATCATATCCTCCCGCGCTATGGTGTGATAACCTTAGTGCCACTTATCTAAGTGCAAATCCAATTTTTCTTGCTCGCATGAAACACATTGAAGTTGACTTCCATTTCGAGATCACGTTTCTCAGAAATTATTAGATACTAATAAGAAACTCTGGCAATGCCCGAATGTACTTGATGTACGTCATTTGGCAAAGATGACATCACAACTGTTCAAAGAAGTGTGAAATCTGAAGTGAGCGTGATTCACTTGTTAGAGAGA
>OX393554.1:83687288-83751344 GCA_947650365.1 Chamaelirium japonicum
CTCTCTCTCTCTCTCTCTCTCTCTCTCTCTCTCTCTCTCTCTCTCTCTCTCTATATATATATATATATATATATATATATATATATATATATATATATATATATATATATATATATATATATATATATATATATATATATATGGGAAAATGGATGCTGGACCTGAGGTGCAGCGTCGTTGCTGCACCTCAGGCATTGTTTTACCTACCTAGAAGTTTTGGAATTTGATGAAATTTGGTGAAGGTGTTGTCTAGGGTAAGATGATCATCCTCACCAATTTTTATTAAATTCCAAAACTTCTAGGGGTGTCAAATGGTCGAAGCAAAATCAGTCGTCCGCAGTCACCGTTAAAATCTGCAAGTTTTGCTTCGACCATTTGACCCCCCTAGAAGTTTTGGAATTTGATGAAAATTTGTGAGGATAATCATCTTACCCTTGACAAAACCCTCACCAAATTTCATCAAATTCCAAAACTTCTAGGTAGGTAAACAAGCGAGAGGTGCAACGTTGTTACTGCCCTCGGGTGCAGGCTCCCTGCCCCTTATATATATATATATATATATATATATATATATATATATATATATATATATATATATATATATATATATATATATATATATATATATATATATATATATATATATATATATATATATATATATATATATATATATATATATATATATATATATATATAGGGGAGGGATACTCTTACTCATGGCCTCTTACTCATATAGTTACTTATGATCCGGGCTGTCCATTAGATCCTGACGTACGGTTCGGATTAGATGGGGAGTTAAAGCAATGGTGTCCGCATTAAATACGAGCTTTTAATATGGGGCTTTTAATACGAGCATTTAATGCGGACACCATTGCTTTAACTCCCCATCTAATCCGAACTGTACGTCTGGATCTAATGGACGGCCCGGATCATAAGTAACTATATGAGTAAGAGGCCATGAGTAAGAGTATCCCATATATATATATATATATATATATATATATATATATATATATATATATATATATATATATATATATAAAGTTGATATTGATTTGTAGGGTCATATTCACCTGCTCTGTATTGATACACACTCTATTTGGAGTTCTTGTGAGGTATTACACTGACACACATGTATCTGCTCAACGGTTTCACAGGGACTCATTCCTCCATAAGCTTCCTATGCTGAAACATTCAAAAGGCTTAGTTATACAATACACAATTATTAATACCTTGAAACAATTAAAAATAAAGATTATTATATTCATAATTTTTTTTAAAAGAAATAAGTATTGTATTGCCTAATACTTTTAAGATTCATTAGAATGGAATGGTCCTTGTAGTTCCACCACCTCCTTCCCTTCTTCTTCCTCCTTCTCCTTATCACTTTTTTCTATTTCTCCTCCCCTTCTTTCTCCAGACTCTTCGTCCTCATTCCTGCAGATGTGTCGTTCACTTCGCAACCGACACGCAACCAACATGGTTGTCGGTTGCTCCTGACGAACATGGCATGGTCTATGTTGGTTGGGATCGACCGACATGGACCACTCCGTTCCGATCAATAGCAATAGACACGTATGCAAGAAATGAGGAAGAAGAGGAGACAAGAGATGGGGAGGAAGAGGACGGGAAGGAAGGGGAGGCAATGGCGAGGTGCATCAGACTAGTGGCTCCGGCGAAGCGATTGGAGAGAGGAGGAGAAACGGGAGGATTGAGGAGGACGCCGTGGCGGCGGTGGTAACAACAAGGAGGAGAGCAAATCCTTCTATGGGGTGCATTGTCAAAATGGGGTTACTAGTAAAGATCAAAATCCGACTGGGGTTGCTGGGCCTTGGATCGGGCCAGACATAGATTTTCAAACACGGTAATATTTTTGTGCCAAGTGGCATGTATGGCCAACAGGCCAAAAGCTCAAATCTATATCTATAGACTAAAATGGAAGCCTCTCTCTCGTGTTGTGACACGTGGACATCTTTTAAAGAACTAGAATTCTTCGTCCGTGTGTGAACGCGGCTCTCTTTTAAATCTATTTTTAAAACCTATCTAAAGATGATAAATTTTTATTCAATGGCATTTAATGGTCATTGAATGTTAAGCTCTCTCTCTCTCTCTCTCTCTCTCTCTCTCTCTCTCTCTCTCTCTCTCTACCAAGTGAATCACATTCACTTCAGATTTCATGCTTCTTCGAACAGCTGTGATATTGTCTTTGTCAAATGACGTGAATCAAGCGCATTCAGGCATTGCCCGGGTTTCTTACTAGTATCTATAATAAAATGGAAGCCTCTCTCCCGTGTTGTGACACGTGGACGTCATTTAAAGAGCTAGAATTCTTTATCCGTATGTAACACGACTCTCTTTTAAATCCATTTAAATACCTACTATAAAGATGATAAATTTTCATTCAATGGTATTTAATAGTCATTTGATGTTAATCATTCTCTCTCTCTAATAAGTGATCACCCTCACTTTAGATTTCACATTTCTTCGAACAGTTGGGATGTCGTCTTTGCCAAATTGCATGCATCAAGCACATTCAGGCATTGCCCGGGTTTCTTACTAGTATCTATACTAAAATGGAAGCCTCTCTCCCGTGTTGTGACACGTGGACATCTTTTAATGAGCTAAAATTCTCCTTCTGTGCGTGAACGCGGCTCTCTTTTAAATCCATTTAAAAACCTACCATAAAGATGATAAATTTTCATTCAATGATATTTAATAGTCATTTGCTGTTAATCTCTCTCTCTCTCTCTCTCTCTCTCTCTCTCTCTCTCTCTCTCTCTCTCTCTCTCTCTAACAAGTGAATCGCACTTACGTCAGATTTCACACTTCTTCGAACAGTTGTGATGTCGTCTTTGCCAAATGGCGTGCATCAAGCACATCCGGGCATTGCCCGGGTTTCTTACTAGTAACAATAATAATTATTAAGAATGATAGTTAATAGCTAATTAGGACTGGCAATGGGCTCGAGTCTAGGGATGGCAATTATCCGGGTTTACCGGGTTACCCGACCCGACCCGACCCGATTGGGACGGGTTTGGGATGCTCAAAAATGGGTTTAGGACGGGTTTGGGATTTGAATTTAAAACCCGGTCGGGTTTGGGTCGGGTTCGGGTTTTACTCCAATCTGCCCTGACCCGACCCGGGTATATAACCTATCATATATTCATATATCTTAAATATTATTTGATATGTTGGTTCTCAAGATTATATAATAAGTTGACTTGTGCTTATAACTATGTGATCGTAATATAGGAGGAACATTTGCTCTGTATTTTTCTCTATGTAGAGCTACGGCTAGGTGGGCCAAAGAAGCTAAATATGTAGTTTT
Organism: Chamaelirium japonicum; assembly: GCA_947650365.1. Classification (NCBI taxonomy): domain Eukaryota; kingdom Viridiplantae; phylum Streptophyta; class Magnoliopsida; order Liliales; family Melanthiaceae; genus Chamaelirium; species Chamaelirium japonicum. The sequence continues at coordinate 83,690,620 of OX393554.1, forward strand.
TTATATAGCCGATCCGACCCAACCCGACCCGCAATGCATAAATGGGGCGAGGCGGGGCGGGCATGGGTTTCTCCAATATTAATTGGGACGGGTTTGGAAATTACCCTCAAAACCCGACGCGGGTTTGGACGGGTATGGGCGGGATAAAATATTATGGGGCGGGTTCGGGATAGGGCCGACCCATCCCAAACCCGACCCGTTGCCATCCCTACTCGAGTCCAGTCCAGGCCCGACTGAGCCTGGTCCATTTATAATGGGTTGGGACTATGTCCCCAACATTATATGGATCTGGGCTTATATGTTTTGCCCAAACCATAACAGGCATGGTCCGGGCTTGTATACGTCCGGCTCGAACCCAAACCTCTTTCACAGTAGGGTCAATGAGGTACAACGATATATTGAACAAAATCTTACAATTTATAAAATAATAACATGTATATTTTTAGAATATCAAAAAATACGGTAACAAAGCTCAATTAATGTCAAATAACGCAGCCTAAGGAAGTTGTGTTATTGAAGGCTTTTGGGCCAGAGCCCAGCCCATGCCCATATCATTGATACTGGCTGTGATTTGGGCCTTTTCTTTAAAGCCCGATAAAAACGGCTCGGGCTTGTACCAAAGAAAAATATGGGTCTAGACCCAAGAATGGTTGAGTCTCTCCCAGGCCCAGTCCATTTCCAGTCCTATAGCTGAATTACACTCGTTGATGTGTACACTTTTAGTACATAACGGAATCGATACAATTTTGAACGCTCGGGCTTGACTGGGACAAGGTTTGGGCTCGAGCGTCACAAAAAAGTCTTGGGCCAGATTTGGGCTAATCCCGAAATATTCAAGTCGGGAACGGATCAGGTTTGGCCAAACGTTGACAAATTCGGACTGAGCCCGGACTAAGGGTGGCCGGACCTAGGCTTGACACATTTACAACCCTTACAAGCAAACATCACTCTATCAATCCCCCTCTCTTTTCTTCAACAAGAATTGCCATTAGATATTTAGATCTAGAAAATAATTCAAAAATAATCCTTTATCCCATTGCTTTGCCAAAACCTTTCTTCAAATAATTTTGGTCATGATGCCGGGTAAATTGGCACTTCGAAACGGAATTTGCGTTTCACCAATAAACCCTTGGTCTCATGTTCGATGTTTGTGTGCTGCAATTAAAATTTATTGATTGTTTATAATTTTGCAGTGGATATTTCATTGCTATTGGATTAGTCAAGAGTCCATTAGTTAGGTGCCATGGCGTATAGAATGAGTTCTCGGCCAATAATAAAGCTAGACACTTCATCTAATAAAATTGTAACGCATGTGACCTCTACGGACGGTAAAATTATTGGTTAATGTGCCTAAGGTCCCTTCCAGAGATGCAATTAGCCTAAAGGACGCACATAATATAAGATTAGTCTAAACTCTTTGGGATTAAACTTCAGTTAATGGAAAGTATCGATTTTTTTTGGTATCCGGAAATTACCCTCATGTGCCTCTCCTTTCTCCCCTCTCGAGCATCAATGGCAGAAGCGGGGCATAAGCAGTGGTGGCTAAGGCAAGCACGAGCAGTGGATCGAGCGGTGACGGTGGCAACAGGCACGTGCAGTAGCCTCAAGCTGTAGTTGCCCGTAGCATCTCCTCAGCGGAGGCAAGAAGCAGCAAATGGGTTAGGTTTAGAATTTCTAGGTCTAGGATTCATCTCATGGCCTATAGATCTTAGGGTTTAGGGTTAGGTTTAGGATTTCTAGGTCTAGGGATCATCCCATCATCTATAGATCTTAGGGTTTAGGGTTAGGGTAGGTTTTTGAAAGGAGTGGCATGAGATCTAAATTCAAAGTCTTGCGAGGGGTATTTTCATCCACATGGATTTTTCATTAAAGTGAATCTTTATATGTCTTTTAACTAAAATTGATCTTCTAAAAAGAACTTTGCAAAGTCCCCCTAAAAAGGGGTCATTAATGTTAACTCCTTAAAAGGGTTTCCGTTTTACGTTAAGGATATGTAAAGTTTGAACTTAACGTTAAACCTCTGTAGTTGGACTTTGGCTAACGCGGGCTCCTTCAACCATGCATATGTAATAATGAAATTTTTAAATAATAATTTTACCTCTACAAAACCCCTACGGCTCTCCCTAAATGGTGTCGGACCTATCCGGTCGGCAACAAGGCGGCCAGAATCCAAACCTGAGCCACTCGAGTCACCCCACGCGGCCACATGGCTACAGCCCCTCCACCACGTGCATGGACTCCATGACCGGAGCTCGTCCCGGACCACGGTGTTCGCCAACGTGTAATCGGCGAACCTCAACACGAACGAACTGTCTCCAGTGGTTCTCCTCCGCATCCTCTCCACATCGACGACATTGGGGAGGCTGACCGGTGTCTGAGTGCGACACGAGAGCAGTGCAAAACGCCCCTCAACCTCGATTCTCTATGAAAGAATGGGTGGCATCATTCATAAATTCGAATGCTACTTTGGGCATTTACGTGATAAATTCAAATGCCACTTTATCTCTAGTTAGACTTTAGCTAACGCGAGATTCTTTTTCCGCGCACATATAATACCAAAAAATTTTAAATATCAAATTTACCCCCTACAAATAAAGTGTAACAATCGTAGCAAAAGAGTAACAATCGTTGAAGTGTAAAAATCAGTTAGTTTGGGCTAACGGGGGCTCTTTCTGCCCCGTGCATGTAATAACAAAAAATTTTAAATGATAATTTTAGCCCTATTTATAAATTATAACAATCTTAGCAAAAAAGTAACAATTGGTAAAGAGTAATAATCCGTTAGCAAAGAGTAACAATTTGATATGGTAAAATATCTTAATTGTCGATTGATTGTAGTAGTATTTCTGCTTATTTGGTCACAGTATGATTATCTTTATGACAAAAAATACATTTAACTATGTAAAACCAAGTCGATTCTATCTAGCACATAAAAAGTAACAATTAGGTAAAAAAAATAACTATTTGGTCTGTTGTCAGAATAAATTTTTTTTGATGAAAAAATATATAATTTTTTAAAATTGTTTTGTGATTTTAAATCGACAATTTGGTGTGCTTTCAATTGATTTTGTTAAGTTGATGGCAGGAAATGTAAATATAATAAACTTGGGCTAGATGTTTTTGTCCTTTTTTTTCTATTTGATTCGGTTGGATTTTGGGAGGGAGCTATTGCAAAATGAAATTTGTAAGAGAACTTATTGTAAGTTGATACCTTTGTTAGGGAGCTATCATGAAGTCCCCCCAATAAAAACATGGGTTGAGCGCATTAGACGGCTATGATCTTGCCACATCAGGAAAATGAAAAGAGTTGGAAAACATTGGCTAAGTAGTATTTTCTGTGATTTACCAATCAATTCAAGATGTATATTTCTATATCCCCAAAAAATCAAATCCAAATCGTCTTCCCCCTTTCTTAGCTCCAACATCTGCACCCCACTTAAGTAACAGCCGTCCGTGTCACCCAAACCCGATCGGTGAATCGCCCTTATCCCTAACCAACAGGCAACAGAACAGATGTGATCATCATGCATGATGCATTGGAATGCTGTGAAAAGTGGGGTGCAGACGTTGGAGTAGAGAAAGGAGGCAGGCGATTTGGATTCCCAAAAATCCACCTGTATGGGATGAGTTGGCTAGCTTCTCCACCCCCCTTCTCTGTCCCAACGTCTACACCCCCCATGTCATGGCCATCCTTTGCACCCATACCTGACTGGTGCATTTGATTCAGCCTAAAGGAAAGGTTGTGATTGGTCAACCACATTGGCTCCAGCTTTACACAAGGGATATTTTGAGTTACACCCCCCAGTAAAGGATATTTTGAGTTACACCCCTAAGTCTAGGGGCCCTTTTGACTTTAGTCCAATATTTTCATAAACTTTGTGTTACCCCCGTATCGTCTCCAAGCCGTCTTGTGGGCATAGAATGGGATAAGCTATCTATAGTTAAGCTGCGGTGGCTAAAGTACCGGCCAAACATGTTGGAATTGGGTTCCGCTAATCAGAGTCGCAGCGGAAGCAAAAGAAAGATCCGAAGATCATACGGTGTATGTTTCATTACAATTCGTGATACAAAATAATCTACATGCAAATCTATGATCTTAGCATATGTGCGGACACCCTAGAGGCATACTACGATCTACGGAAGACATGCATGCATCTACTTAGGTGTTTAGATTCATCATACCTTATGGATCTATGATCTGGAGATTACGGAACGATGAAGAACCGCACTTGAATCGCAAGGAAAACTGTCGGATAGCACCTTGTCCTTTGCGAATTGAAGAATCCTCGAAATCCCGTCTCTGAGTGCAAGGATTTCGAGCCGACGGAAGAATCCGTTGCGAAGACGATGGCGAGCCTCGAGATTTTCTCCTCCTCTTTCTCCTTTCTTCCTTCTCCTTCCTTCCTCTTCCTTCTCCCTTCTTCTTCCTCTCTTTTCCTTAGCCGAAACCACAAAGGAGGAGCACAAAGGGTCGGATTTTTGGAGGGGAGGGAGTAGAACCTTAGGGCCGGCCCCTCCCCTCTCTATTCCCTTTATAGGGCCGGTCTCCCATGGATCCAAGGAGCCTAGGGCCAGCCCTTAGGTGGATAGGGATGAGGGGGGATCTGATTTAGGTCTTCCGGATGTCTATCGTGAAGTCCGGACGAAAACGCCCTTCACGAAAAGCGGAAAACTGAAAGTGAGACTGAGTGAGGTGCGCTACTCGGAATCGAGTTCCGTCAGCGCCTGTGAGCTCCTGGAATTATTCCGCTCAATCTAAGATCCATATTCAATATGTTCTAAGCCATATTTCAGTATTTACCAAAATATCCCTACGGCCCGTAACACACGTGAATTAGGTTCTTAGGCTTCGGGCTTGCGCTCCATCGCGCTACTTCGCATCCAACGTATCCAACTAGGTCAGGGAACAATTCCTATACACAATGACAGGGTGGAACCTTCAGGGTTCGGGATCTCTAGCTCCAACCGGATCCCTGATTAACTATTACGGTGACACACCGAAAGTTCCGTTAATCAGCCCTAATCCGATTAACCCGCGTAGCCACCCAGAGTGCGACGCGAGTTAAACTCTAGTGATCCTAAACTTATGTTACTCCCTCGTAACCCTGTTCTCTACTATACTCCGATAATCCTTAGTCCCTCCTATTACTGGTGCCATGATACGACTCGGGCGGTAGGGAGCACCGTCAGATCCCGATCGATCATCTGACTAGGGTTTGATGACTTGTCATCTATAACACCACACACCTTCCGGTGCTATGCCTAGCATCCGGAACATCGTCAGTCATACTGACAACCACCAGGCCTGGGTTAACTGTATGGACAGAGTGACTCATCAAAATGCACCCATCCAACACTGGACGTCGGATAACCTGTAGGGATTATATGTCACTCAAGCGCCAACCGGGTAACCCAACGTACCGTGGTATTAGACTATGGAAGGTCTGCACACGTTGGCACATCAAAGCACCACTCAACTGGTTGGCTCAGTGAGCATGGTCCCTCAGGATTAAGGACATATTATCTATAGTAGTAAGACGGTTTCTGCACCAGTGTCTGAATCACTGAACTGTGCACCGTCTTGGTTCCTGTTCAACACGATCATCGTGCTTGGTCAGGTGAATGGGAATCCCACGTTTCCGTGGTGGAGACTTCACCACATCCTCTACCTGCCAACAGCTTGTTCTCGGTGAAGCGGCCGGCATTACCTAAGCTGTGAACTAGTTCTAGGTCTATACAGAACTGGTCCACTGAGTCTCCCAAGCATGGATCCTCCATGCGCCTCAGTGGCCTACTATGTTCCCTAGGGTCCTTTTATTATATGAGTATTATCATATACCAGAGTAGTATTCTAATTAAAGCAATAACCAAAGTCATCTTTATTAATGTTAATACAGAAAATCCACGCTAAGGACACACGAGCTACAACAAAACATACCCAGAATATCCTTTAGCCTAATTTGACTTACACCCCCACTCATAAATAAAGAGTAATCCTGATCGTTGATCTATACCAGACAGACTAGATTAGGCTTAATCAAATGGTTGAGATTAATTAGGAATGAACTCAATTTTGAAGAAAAAACAGATCGGGGATGAGAAGCAAACATTTCAAGATTGATTTTTCTCATGGATTAATTGGGGATGAACTAATTTTTTGAGGAAAAACAAATTGGGGATGAAAACAAATATTTCAAGATCGATTTTCCTCCTACGCGACGGTATCAACAATGGATTAATTGGGGAAGAACTCAATTTTGGACAAAAAATGAATTGGGAATGAGAAGTAAATCTTTAAAGATTGATTTTTTCTCATGGATTAATTGGGGATGAACTCAATTTTATGGAAAAAGACAAATTAGCGATAAGAAGCAAGCATTTTAAAATTGATTTTTCTCTTGCCCAACGGCATCAATAATGGATTAATTGGGGATGGACTCAATTTTGGAGAAAAAATTGTAGGGATGAGAAGCAAACCTTTCAAGATCAATTTTTCTCCTCCGCGACCACATCAACAATAGATTAACTGGGGATGAACTCAATTTTGGGGATGAACCCAGTCCTAATTTTAGATAAAATAATCTCAGTCATTAAATTTCAAAGGTTATTTTTAAGATTAAAGAAAATAATCATGGTCGTTAGATTCAGCCATCTAAGCAAGGGCAATATTGAAAGTATCCAGCTCATTAAAGCCAACTCAATCTGCCTAACGTCCACCAGACGGCTCGGAGAAAGAATGGGTGGTAAAACAATTTTTTTGGAAATATTGGACTGAAGCCAAAACGTCCTCTAAACTTGGGGGTGTAATTCAAAATATCCCTACACTTAATCGCCACGGTTAAGCCGGTTGCGGCTAAGTGTGATGCAACGGTGGGATATGGGTGAAATGGACGGATGTGACGTGGGGATCCGACAATGGGGCAGATGATGGGGTTCTTAAAAGGGATCTTTTATTCATACCTCAAAAATTTATAATTATCCCCCATTTTCAACAAACTTGACACACCCCGTTCTTATCCCAAAAATATCCTTCCCCCTTACACCTCAACTTGAATACACCCCGATTAAATGGCCCGTCCTATCTTGATTATACCCCAATTAAACACCCACCTTTTTGAATACATCTTAATTATACGCCCTCTTGAACACACCCCACTCTTAAATACATTCGGTGAGGGTGTCGACTTCTCTCTTTCTCCATTGGTAGAGGGGTTAGATGTCCTCTGAAGGAATCAGATCGTGAGAATTGGGGGTTGGGTTCGTCGAGTCTTGTTGCTGTTACCGATGATGATGACGCCATATCAATCGCAATCGTTTCCTTCTCAAATAGATATTTAAGGGAATCTGTATTTAATTTAGGTTTTAGTTGGTATGTGGGGTACAAGATAAGGGTATAATAGGTATTTAAAAAACTCTAAAAAAGTTTTTGCGAAACGAAAAGGAGACAAGGGGTCATTACAGATTTTTTGGGGGGTATGAATAAATTTTTTCTCTTCAAATAGTTGGGTTGTTAACTTGTTATCTGTAGCGAAATAAATCTTATCCAAGACCCTAACGAACAACACAGCAATCTATATAACAAGGGACGGCGGTTTTGTGCTGACTAGACAAAATGGATGATGACTAGGACAAGCTGACTGGACAAAAATGAACCAAATAGATCTAACCATTCGTTCAATTGACAAGCTGACTGAACAAAAATGAACCAAATAGATCTAACCATTCGTTCAAAAATCAACGCACGATTTCTATTTTCCTGTCAACCAACTCCATCCCCTTGATTTCAAATCCCAACCTATTTAAATTGTACTAGACCCCTAAAATCCCGGCCCATTTAAATTGCACTAAACCTGACCGTCCATCACGTGATCTTTATTCGCATCAACGGCTATAAACCCGCCTGCTGAAATTCGGACTGTCCCAAACCATCAGGTCGATCTCAAGGAATCTATTGGAATAGAGACAGCTGTGATTGATCGATTATAGGGGGAGGGGGAGTTGATTGTGCCGAAGGCGCTGGCTTCATGCCAATCGACACGGGCAAGGAAATGAGTGTCCCTATGAATGTCGGTGTTGTCGTTGAAAGTGTTTTGTTGCCGAAGGCGTTCAGGTGTGTTGCCGCCGAAGGCGGCCCGCTGCAGTGCCGACTGATGTGTTGCCACCGAAGGTGACCCGCTGCAGTGCCGACAGGCACGGGCATGCACTAGTGAGGATCACAGGGGGTGGGCTGGATCCACCTGTGAAACGGCACCATGCATCACGATAAGCATCGGATCTAGTCTCGACAGCTCAGTCGGTTCTTGTGGGCCCCACGCTCCCTATATTCATCGGATATCGGGCTCTTTGGGAGCACCGACAATATATCTTCTAGACATCCTACGTGGCATGCCCGGATAAGATCGCAGGATGGGTAAATAGATCTGTTTGATAGCCGGGCCGCATTTATGATTTGGAGCCCATCGTGTCTTTATTTTTTAGTGGATGTTGGTTGCTATTTGGACCCACGAAGTTATTAGGGCCCCCCATCTTCGTACGTACACTCCATCCTTATTTTTAAATTTACTAGAGCCCTCATTTTTACAGGGAATCCCACATATGATCGTCGTCATGGCTGTCCTCTTGTCTCTTTCCTCCTACCTCCTCCTCCCCTTCTTCCTCCGCACCGAGGCCCTAATACTTTGTGTCGATGGTGGGGAGGTAACGACCCCGAGTCCAAAGTGGAATAGTTTTTGGTGAGAAAGATGAAGGAAGAGGAAGGAGAAAGGAGGATGGAGGAAGAAGGAGGCGACAGAAGAGGAAGAAGAAGGGGAGGTGGAGGAATAGGAGGTGAACCAAAAGAGCGGGGGGGGACGGGGGGACGACAACTGAGGTTGCATCGACAATGCCCCCCCTATTAGAGCAACTCCAACAACCTACTCAATAGGCTCCTTAACAAAGAGGAGCCCAACTCACCACGTCACCCAGTTTGAGCTTCAAGGAGACTCCTCAAAAACCTCCTACTCCAACAAAACTTCTCCATTAGCCTCTCAAAAGTGTGAAATGACATTTTTACCCACCTTTTTTCATCCAATTTACAATCTAACTAAATGACTGTTATACCCTTTTGACTCTTAAACTCTCTCAATTTAAGTGGACTTGGGAGCTGTCAAGTAGTCGTTGGGACTTGAAAGCCATTGGGTCAAACAGGAAAAAAATAATCCATGTGAATGCAGTAGCTAGGTCGCCTTAGGAGAGGGATCAATATTTTGGATGACTGGTGTTGAGAATGCTCGTTGAATGAGCAATTCAATAACATATTTTAGATCTAATCAATATTGACATATCGAGTATCTTATCCGTTGATATGAAGTACTCCGATGATCCCCACGATCCGAGTCCGAAATGTTGAAATTGGAATAGGTTTGACGGGGGATCACGAAATCTGGGCGATCTTCTCTATTTAATGAATGAGGAGTTCATTTTGAAGTCGTTCGTCTAGCACCCACCTCCTGAGCCTCAGTGAGATACCAATCTAGAAGATCTTGCAGCCCTTGTTCTTCGGAGAGCCATGAAGGAGGTGGTGACCGGTCCCTCAAAAAAGCAAGCCGACTCACTCCCTAATCGATAAGGTTCATCCCCCCCCCCCCCCCCTAGGGAGGCGTCAAGAAGTTTGTTGGAGCTCTCGCAATGAGGTTTTGAGGAGGCATTAAGTTTTTTTTCTTCATGATTAAGTTAGCTGCCCTAGTAAATTTGTGGTTGCAATAGTAAAAACCTTTTTTGATTAGTGTGCCGGAGCTCGGCTCGGGTGGCTTTATCCTGACTCTGACCCTATGATATGAACACGCACGGAGACACGAATTAAACCCCGCTACGATCCAAACGTCGCGGTTGCGTCGCCTCTCTTTACCGCCATCCTGCCACGCCACCACAGCTCATCATTTAATAGATGACCATCCATCGCTCCCGTCAGGACTCTGCTCTCCGATACCCCATTTCCCTTCCGTGAGAGAGAGAGAGAGAGAGAGAGAGAGAGAGAGAGAGAGAGAGAGATGAAGGGGAGAACGGAGATGGAAGTGGGAGCGGACGGGGTCGCGCTCATCACCATCGTCAATCCTCCCGTCAATTCCCTCTCGTTCGATGGTAACAATCCTTCCCCTTGTTCTCCATAGATTGTACTTCTCGATCTGAATCCGATTCGGTTTGGTTTGATTCGGGGCCGTCGTCTTCGGGTGAATTTAGAATGTTTTTTGATGACCCATTTGGTGAATCGATTTGTTTGCTCACGGATCGGTACCTATGTTTGATGTATTTAGTTATCACTAATTGACTATTTTTTTGAAGTATTTTTTTTGTTAGCAGTATGATATATACCTGCCGGACTTTGATTTTGATATTCAGCCCTCTGTTTCTGTGGATGAACCCTGGATATAAGCAGAGATCAAGATAGAATAATTTTTTCCTCTTTTATTAAATTGCCTAAACTAAACTACAAAGGAGATGGTAAAAAGAAGATGGTAAGATTATGAAGCCTTCGAGGTGAGTTTGATACTCTTAAGAGGAAATATTCCGACAACGTTGAAGATTATTTCAGTCGAGTTATTTTTATTGTCAATGTATTGAACTTAAATGGTGAAAACGTTGAAGATTAAAGAATTGTAGAGAAAATTCTTAGAAGCTTAACCCAAAAGTTTGAATTTATTGTTGTGGCAATAAAAGAATCCAAAGATCTGTCTACATTATCGGTGGAGAGCTTGTTGGGTTTGCTGCAGTTGCATGAGCTTCGCTGGAAGCAATATGATTCTTCTCTTGAGCAAATTTTCCAATCCCAACTCTCTTTTAGGGGAGGTTCTATGGGGAGGAGAGGAAGGGGTTCTTATCGTGGAAGAAGAAGTAATGAAGGAAGAAATTAATGAAATAAGAGTAATGAAAGCGGGTCTTCTTTGTCATCAAAAGGAAAAAGGAGAGGATGATATTCTAAATCACAAGCCAAAGTTAAAAGTTAGGCCATATTGCTATGTCTTGTAGAAGAGGAAGGAAAGAAGGAAACAAACTTTATGCATGAGGAAGAACAAAGTAAGGAAGATGATGCAATTTTTTTTTGCTTGCAATAAATAAGAGGTTGCTAACGATGAGGTTTGGTACCTTGATAGTGGTTGTCGCAACCACATGACATGGAATAGAAATGTGTTTGTGCACTTGGATGTGTCCATTCAAAATGAAGTCAGAACTGGTGATGACAAGAAGCTTGTGGTGAAGGAAAATTGTGATATTGTTGTACAATCAAAGAAAGGAGCCAACCGCATATCCAATGTCTTCTACGTTCTGGGACTTGAGCACATTTTTTTGAGTGTTGGGCAACTTCTGTTGAAAGGATACAAATCTCAATTCAAAGAAGATGCATGTGAGATTAAGGACAAGAATGATTCTCTCAGTGCAAGGTGCTAACTGCTAATGAATAAAAATTTTTTTCCTTTAAACATTTCAAGTCAAATTTGTTATGATCAAAGACAATTAATGGCTATGGCATCATTGATATAGTCACTTGAGCTTCAAGATGTTCTTTCATGTCCAGGAAGAATATTGTGAAAGACATTAGACATGCCTAGCATTGAGCTTCAAGATCAAGTTTGTGGAGGATGCTCACTTAAGAAGCATCATGGATATTTGTTTCCGGTTGGGAAGGCTTGATGAGCATTAAATCCATTGGCTCTTGTGCATTTGGATTTATGCGGGCCTATGTGTACCACTTCTCTTGGACGTAACAACTATTTACTTACTTTTATTGATGCGTATGGGAAAAGACATGGGTTTATTACTTAAAGATTCGGTGGTGTTTGTATATTTCCAAAATTTCAACTTTGGTCAAAAGCAAAGTGGCTATATGTTTAAGATTTTGTGTTTCAACCGATGTGGAGATTGTGTCTTCCATGAGTTTGATGTCTTTCGTAAACAAAGTGGCATCCGACATCAACTCAACACTCTATACTCAACAAAACCTGATTTCCGAGAGGACTTTTAAAATTACCATGAAATTAGCTAGGAGCAAGTTGAAAGCCGAAGGCATTCCATCTATCTTTTGAATCATGCAACTTTAGAAAGTGTTCGAAACATGATTCCTTAAGAAGCTTGGATCCAGTGCAAGACAAGGGTTGGACACTTGAGGATATTTGGAAGTATTGCTTATGCAACGCGCTAGATGAAAGAGGCAGCAAGTTGGATGATCATATGTCTGAGAAGTGTACCCTTGTTGGATATAGCAAAGTTTCAAAATCATACAAGTTGTACAATCCCATCACAAAAAAGTTGTTTATAAGTAGGGATGTATCGTTCAATGAATTTTGGAGCTAGGATGAGAAGTCGGTTTTTGTTGATGTGGAAGGATAATGATTCTCCAACTAGTGAAATTGGAGGGAATGAAGAGTATGGTACTCCACCCACCTCTCTATTTTCATCATCTTTGACCATATTCAAGTAGTCCCAACACACCTCCAAAGTAGACACAAAACATGAAAGATTTGTGAAGCATCACAAAACATCTTAGATGGAGATTTGAACAATTTTACTTTATTAGCCGATGTTGATCCAATTACTTTGGAAGAAGCATCACGAGAAGGGAAGTGGAAGCATGCTATGAACCAAACACTTGCGTCTATTGAAAGAAATAACACTTCGGAACTTCCAAAAAGCCAAAAATCATGTGTAAAGTAGGTTACAAAAGAGGTTTTTCCCAACCTTCAACTCCTCCGATTTGCTCAAACTGGCCCCATTTGCTTTTAGCATTACTTTTATGAACACTTATATTTTTTCGGACAAAAATGCCCTTAAAATAGCGCTCATCTTCCTCCTTTGTGAAACCTATCAAGTCCCTAATGCAAGTCCTTTGTGTTGACTTGCATTCTATTTGGGGTGACTTCTGGTTATACAACAGGGAAAGTAAACATCTGGCGACCTCTAACGATGTTCGACGGCAAGGACAAATAAAAATGGTGGGGTTTCCTGCGACCTCCACTTAAGCAATAAGGAAAGCAAACCTCCGTAGATCTCTGACAAAAGGTTCCATGTCAAAGAGAAAGCAAATAGTGGTATTTTTTTATGACATTCAATGAAGTCATGGCGAAAGCAAAATCCCTCCTAGCGACCTCCGACGAGGGTCCCCCGACAAATAGGAACATAAGTGATGTGGTTTTCAGTGATTTCTAGGCGAAGCAATATGAAAAACAACTCCCGACGACCTTCGACAAGAGTTCCATGGTAATGAGGAATGCAAGTGGTGGGTGACTTTCAGCTATACAGTAGGGAAAACACCTTGCGTTCTTGCGTCAGACCTTGCATTGTTGCGTTGGCCATATTGCTTCGCCGAAAGCAACAAGGGCACCACAAGATTTTGGTTGGACAATGCGTTCTTGCGTTGGCCATAGTGCTTGGCCGAAAGCAACACTAAGGCCAACTCAAGATATTTGCGTCGGGAGTATTTTTGTTAAAAAAACTCAAAATATGAACAATGGTCATAAAAGTAATGCAAAAAGCAACAAGGGTTAGTTTGAGAAATACGTGGCAGTTGAGGGTTATTTTGGAAAAAAACCTCTTTACAAAACATTGTTGAATGCAAAAGGAGAAGTTGACAAATATAAAGCACGGCTAGTTTTGAAAGGCAACAAGCAAATATATGACCTATTTTCAAGAAGTATTTGCCCCCGTTGTTCGACTTGGAAGCATTAGAATGGTACTTGCATTGGTGGTCAAAGAAGTTGGAAGGTTTATAAAATGGATGTCAAGTCAGCTTTCTTGAATGACTTTCATGAAGAGGTAGTGTATGTTTATCAACCTTTCGGCTATCTGAAAAAGGTGAAGGAGAAGTGTAGGAGTTTAAGGGCGGTTGTTTGACAAGCTAGCCCATCATCCAATTTGGGCATGTTATTGTTAGGCTGATTTTGTTGGGCTTGCATGATCTATATATATATATATATATATATATATATATATATATATATATATATATATATATATATATATATATATATATATATATATATATATAAAGCTTAAGGGCGGTTGTTCGACAAGCTAGCCCATCATCCAATTTGGGCATGTTATCGTTAGGCTGATTTTGTTGATAACATGCCCAAATTGGATGATGGGCCAGCTTGTCAAACATGCCCAAATTGCATGGTCTCTTTCTCTCTCTCTCTCTCTCTCTCTCTCTATATATATATATATATATATATATATATATATATATATATATATATATATATATATATATATATATATATATATATATATATATATATTAGGCTGCAGCGTGCGGTGCGTGCGACGTCGCACCTTAGCCGCATGATGCACAGCTGCAGTGTGTGTGATGCACGCAGCGATGCATCAGGCGGCTGCGGTGTGATGCCGCACGCACCCCACGCCGCATCCTAACACACAGGGAGAGAGATTTGCATAAGTTGACAAAAGGAGTATTGATGGGGAACCGTCACGGTTTTCCCAAATAACAAGACCGGGGATCGTTCGGGGTGAAGACCTCCGAAGGTGGACAGGAAATACCAGACCGTAATTAGTAATCTAAATTGCACTTTAACAGGGTTTCAATGATTGAACAGGCTCAACAGGTATATATTTCAAAGGCGCAGGTTCATGTAATATCCAGAGTTCTATTTGCAAGCTAGCAATCACAAATATAATAAAGAGCAGGTAAATTCTACGTGTAATAATATTTAATGATAATAATAGGACAGGCTGAAAATGTAATTTTCAAGGAACAGGAATTTGTCTATGTTGAGTTTTGGAACGAATGCACCTGAGTTCGGTTTGCAATAGTCAGCACAATCAATCGACTCTGTGGGGTGGTTCTCGGACTTCTATTGGAGAGTAGTGGCTGCCTTCAATAAGCAAGTATAATATAGCAGCCTCATATCATATGAATCTCTGAGCTCATCACCCAAAACCACAAGAGGACAGCACATGGGATTGGCTGCAACATGTACTGTTGGGTTGTCTTATCAACTTCAATGGGGTCCCAAGCACAACACAACAAACACTTTAGCCTGACCGGATCTCTGCAGAGAAAGAGGATCACGGGGTCACGGGAACCGTGACTGTACTCTCTCTTTTCTCCACTCCTCTCTCTCTCTCTCTCTTCTTTTCTTTTCTATCCTCTCTGCTCTTCTCTCTTTCAGCCGAACAGGGAGGGCAGCAAACGGCCCAAGCTCCGGTTTGAGTCCGGGCAAGACGGCGACGGGCGGCGGGGCTGGCGTCGGGCGACGGGGCTGGCATCGGACGGCGGGTCGGAGTGGATCGGGCCGGCGGATCAGGTGACGGCGGGCGGGGCTGGGCGGTCGCCGGTGGCGGGTGTCGCGCGGGGCTGGGATGGGTCGGGATCGATCGACTTCGCCGGCCTCGCAAAAATCACCAAAGGTAAGAGATGAAGAGGGGGAAAGACCGGGTGGTGCTTCACGCACGGAAGAGGGGAAGGATCTGGCGTCTCTCATGCAGAGGAGGGGAGAAGAGGATCAAATAACCCATCGCAGGTCTCACGAAATAACAAATTTTCTTCTTAATTTCTTCATCATCCCAACAAGAGGAGATAGCTCTCCTTAAATAATCCAAAAAAAAAAAAAAATAATAACTGCATAAATCCTATCCCTTATAAAACGGGATTAACACTTATTTAAATCTAAAACCAGATTTACTTAACAAACGAAATTATCACGGCCATAACTATCCACGATCTACTCGGATGATAGTTGCAACCGTCATCCAGTGGTGGTGCCTCCAGTTGGCGTCGTATCTCGGCTCGGACTGATCGGGCATCCTGCATCAAGTATTGTGCTAACATTTCAAACTTTAGGGTGCGATTTGGAACAAAATAAACTACAGGGGGGTTAAATGTTTTTTAGCTAAACTCCACGAGGGCAAAGTGATGAGAGAGAGAGAGACCAATTCGGAGAGAGAGCATGAGCCAGAGAGAGAGAGCATGAGCCGCAACCCTTTCTCTCCCTCTCGAGCTCTCAGTTCTGATCCCGGCGAACCAGATCCGAAGCCCTCTCTCTCCCTCTCGAGATCTCAGATCCCAGATCCCAGATCCGGAGCTCCAGATCTGAAGCCCGTCCCTCTCCCTCTCCCTCTCGAGATCTTAGCTGCGATCCCCTCTCTCCCCCATCTCAGATCCGAAGATCTCTCCCGTAGTTGCGATCTGATCCCGGCGAAGATCTAAGAGGTCGGCGGAGGCGGAGGAGGGGCACGATCTTAGCCTAGCGGAGATGGAGGAGGCCTCCTGAAGTGGTTGGATGGAGGCGGAGGGGTGCGATCTTAGCTCGGCGGAGGCGGAGGAGGCCTCCTGAAGCGGTTGGACGGAGACGGAGGCCTCCTGAAGCAGCCTCGGCTTCAGCCTCCGCCGGGCTGAGATTGCACCCCTCCTCCGCCCCCTCTCGTCGGATCTGCGGCCGCCGCTTCGCCTCCCCCTCGCCGCTTGGAGCTAAGTCGATGTCGCCCATGCAGGCCGACAGGGACCGAGTCGCCGCCGCCCATGTAAGTTGGCCCAGCGCGCATCACAGCCGCACAATGGCTAGCCCACCGACTGACTGGAGGAGATCTGAACTCACCAAGCGAGAACCTGCAAGGTTTTAGAGAGAGAGAGAGAGAGAGAGAGAGGTAGGGAGAGCACCACCTAAGACTCTGAGAGTGGTGGAGGTGGTGCTCCAGCATCATCTCCAACGCTCTCATACCAACGCCCCACCACCTCTCCTCCGCCTTACTCCCCTCATAGCCGCCCTCCTTCGTCAGATCCCCCGCTGCTGATCCAATCCTCTGTGCCATCGATGCCGGCGGCCCACCGAGCCTCGAGTCGAGGTACCACAAAAGCGACTTGGCGGAGCCCGATGCGGTGTTGGATCCGCACCGGAGGAGGGGGTCGTCGCCGAGGATCGCGCCATCGGTGGGGAGCCGACGGATGTTGCGGGGAGTGCAGAGGAAGGAGACGTGGAGGCCGGCGTTTGCCAAGGCAATGGCGAGCGGAGGATCCAGCACCTCTTTCTCTCTCTCTGATTTTAAGAGGGGAGGCGGGCAGCTCGAGGAGAAGTGTTGTGATCAAATTTTAGGGGGGAGGATAAGTTTGAATTCAAATTCAAATATGATGATTGGCTTTGTCTCTTGGACGGCTGTGACTTCGGGAGTGAATTCAAATTTAAATTCAAATTTTGGGAGAAAAGAGATGGGTTAAATCCTATCCCTTCATATGTTTCTCGCCCCCTACAAATCAATCCGGGTCGTAAACTATCTCCCCAAACTATCATGAGCGTTGACCCACCTAATGATGTCGGGAGGCCGACGGGGAAATGACTAGGGGTGGCAATGGACTCCGGAAACCCGAATACCCGATCCAAACCCGGCTCGAACCTTTCGGGTATAAGAACTCTACTCGACTAACTATCGAGTACAGATTTGGGCACCTCAATACTTGATCTAAACACGACTCAAAACTTTCGGTTTTAACAACTCGATTCAAAACTTTCAGGTATAAGAACTCTACCCGATTAGCTTTCGGGTACAGGTATGGGTAGGTTCTGACCCAAACCCTGGTGGCCGGCGACTACAACTGTGGCCGATGGCGTCGGGAGGACGACTACAGCTGTGATCGGACCCGTTTAACTTTCAGGTACAGGTATGGGCCAGTCCTAAGTTAATTCTACCCGAAAGTTAACTCTACGCGATTAACTTTCAGGTATAGGTACAGCTGTGTCGGGAGAGCTCCCCGACCCTACGAACCCGACCATGGCGTGAGAGTGGCAATGTTAGTTAGAGTTGGCCCTAAGTAATCACAGCCGTCTGATGGCATGTAACCGGATAGGTGGATGGCCCTCTGCCCGAACTGATGGCATGCAACCGGTAAGTAATCACAGCCGTCCGATGGCATGCAAATGACCTCACAGCAGTCCGATGACATGCAACTGGTAAGTAATCACAACCGTCCGATGACATGCAACCAATCGAGCAGACGGCGTTGTCGGGGACTCCCACCTTGGAGGAGGGGAAGGGGATCGAAAGAGCATGCCGGGCTTACTGATCGGGGCCGACCGACTGGGAGATGGGAGATGTAGAGAGAGAGATGGGAGAGAATCAAGAGATGTAGAGAGAAATGGGCGATGTAGAGAGAGATGGGAGATGAGAGAGAGATGGGAGAAGTAGAGAAAGATGGGCGATGTAGAGAGAGAAGGGAGATGTAGAGAGCGAGAGATGGGAGATGTAGAGAGCGAACGAGAGAGAGCTGTATAGAGAGAGATGGGAGATGTCTGTTGCATGCTCCCCCAAGTGTGCATCGCACTCATGGCATGCAAACGGCCTCACAGTCGTCCGATGACATGCACCCTCAAGTCAGCCGTTCGTTGCACCCATACCTGACCTGCAGAGAGAGAGAGACATGGGAGATGTAGAGATAGAGAGAGATGTAAAGAGATGGGCGATGTAGAGAGAGAGATGGGAGATGTAGAGAGCGAGCGAGAGAGACCTGTAGAGAGAGATGGGAGATGCTCGTTGCATGCACCCCCAAGTCACGGCCGTCCATTGCACTCATACCCGACCTGTGCATTGCACTCATGGCATGCAAACAGCCTTACAGCCATGAGCCGTCCGATGGCATGCACCCCCAAGTCACAGCCGTCTGTTGCATCCATACCCGACCTGTTGTGCATCACACTCAACGAGGCAAAGGGACGGCAGTGATGTTAGGTATGGGTGCAACGAACGGCTGCGACTTGGGGGCAGACAATGGGGCAGAAGATTTAGGTGAGAGAGAGAGAGTGAGAGAGGGGCTGTCGGGGTCGTGGGTAGCCGGTGGGTATGGATCCACCCCGACGGCGAAGTGGACCCCCGACGACGAAGTGGACCCCTTCGGTAACCAAACTGCAGGCAAGCAGGACCCCTGCTGGAGACAGTGACGACCCAGACGGAGAAGTGGACCCCTTCGGTGGCCTTCGGTGGCCAAACTGCCGGCAAGCAGATCGAGAGAGAGAAAGATAGAGAGAGAGACCTCCCCTTGGTGTTCACCGGAGACGACCCCGACGACGATGACCCCGACGGCGACGGAAGAACCTTGCAATCCAAAACAAAAACTGAGAGAGAGAGAGCTTTTGGTTCATCGGTGATGAACCCGACCCCGCCGGCGACGAACTCGACCCCACCGGTGACGGGCTCGATCCAGCTCCTCTCTCTTTCTCTCTTTTCTCTCTCTGGAAGGGGGTTTCTGGGGGGAGGGGATTTAAGGAAGGGGGGATGAGTAGGGGGAGGGGGGTGTAGGACGGTTGAGGGGACGGGGGGCCGGAGGGTGGGGTAGGACGGCTGAGGAGATGGGTTGATGAGGAGATTTTTTTTTTCTTCCTCTCTCTCTCTGCCGATGATGTAGTGGCTGTGGGGTAGGACGGCTGAGGTGAGATGGCTCTCTCTGTCTCTTTCTCTCTCTCTCTCTCTCTCTCTCTCTGTGCTGATGGTGATTATATATTTTTTTGGATGGTTGTGATGTAGAGTTGGGGCTGAGTGCGATGCACCAGCTGGATATGATGGCTGTGATGTAGTCTACAAATTTAAATTCAAATTTGAGGAAAAAAGGGGGAAAATAATTTTTTTTGAATTCAAATTTGAGGGGGATGAATCCTAACCCTTGAAATGTTTATACCTCTCTCCAAATCAATCCGGACCGTAAACTATCTCCCCAAACTTTCTTTCAAACTATCAACAACCCTCCCATGTTATATATATATATATATATATATATATATATATATATATATATATATATATATATATATATATATATATATATATATGGGGTGGGATCCGTTGACAACCCAAAATGGGAGGTAAATTTACCTCCCATTTACAACTCGCCAAAATCGTTGGTTAGAGGCTTTCGAATTTGCTGATTTTTTGTGAGGATGATCAACATGGCAAGTTGATCATCCTCACAAAAAATCAGCAAATTCTGAAACTTATATGGGCGTCAAATGTGTTATTCAAATTAACGGTTCAAATAGACGGTTCAGAAACATTTGATTCAATCGGTGCCCTTAGAAGTTTCAGATTTTGTTGATTTTTTGTGAGGATGATCATTATGGCAAGTTGATCATCCTCACAAAAAATTAACAAAATCTGAAACTTCTAAGGGCGCCGATTGAATCAAACGTTTCTGAACCGTCTATTTGAACCGTTAATTTAAATAACACATTTGACGCCCTTATAAGTTTCCGAATTTGCTGATTTTTTGTGAGGATGATCAACTTGCCATGTTGATCATCCTCACAAAAAATCAGCAAATTTGGAAACCTCTATCCACCGATTGAATCAAGTTAAAAATGGGAGGTAAATTTACCTCCCATTTTGGGTTGTCAAGGGATCCCAGCCCTATATATATATATATATATATATATATATATATATATATATATATATATATATATATATATATATATATATATATATATATATATATATATATATAGGAGCGTGACTTTGGATGCCCATGCATTGAAGGCTTCAATGTATGCTCCTCTATTAACATACATTGAGGTTTTCAAATTTGCTAATTTTTTGTGGAGATGATATTTATGTTGAGATGATCATCCTCACAAAAAACCAGCAAGTTTTGAAACTTCTAAGCATTTCAAATAAGCTTATCAAATTAACGGTTGAAATTGACGGCTAATAAAGCTTCTAACATTTTGATGGACCTAGATGTTTTCGAATTTGTTGATTTTTGGTGGATATGCTATCTATAGCAAGAAGATCTCCCTCACCAGAAATCAGCAAAATTTGAAACCTCTAGATGTATCAAAATGATAGAAGTTGTATCGTCTGTCCATTTCAATCGTTAATTTTATGAGCTTATTTGAAATACTTAGAGGTTTCAGAACTTGCTGATTTTTTGTGAGGGTGATCATCTCAACATAGATATCATCTCCACAAAAAATTTGCAAATTTATGTTAATAGAGGAGCATACATTGAAGCCTTCAATACATGGGCAAAGTCATGCTCTCATATATATATATATATATATGGGGAGGGATACTCTCACTCATGAGAGATTACAAGTAAGATTACTAATGATCCTGACCATTGGATTGAATCCGATGGATGGCTGAGATTATCCCTCACGCTCTCTCTATCTCTCTCTCTCTCTCTCAATCGGGTAACCCACACCTAACGGGCCTAACCCACCCCCCGATCGATCCCCCTACCGATCCCGATCGGAGCCCCCTTCCTCGGCAACCCCCTCCAGCTCCGACCCCAATCGCCCCGATCGCCCCTTCCCCTCCGACGCCGAGTCCCGACGGTGAATCGCACTCGCAGCCCCGACCGACGCCCCCCCCGATCGGCAATCGCACTTGCAGCCCTGCCGGCAACCCCCTCCGGCGAGCCACCCCGACCGGCAACCCTCTCCCGTCCGGCGCTCCAATCGGCTGCTCCGATCGGGTAAGAGGTGCGGATGGGGTGGTCGGGGCTGGAGCCGGAGGGGAAGGTCGGGGAAGGGGGCTGCCGCCGGAGTTCGATCAGTGGTCAGGGCCGGAGTCGGAGCCAGAGGGGAAGGTCGGGGAAGGGGGCTCCGATCGGGGTCGGGAGGGGGTGAGTTACCCGATTGAGAGAGAAAGATAGAGAGAGAGGGAGGGATAATCTCGGCCATCCATCGGATTCAATCCGATGGTCAGGATCATTAGTAATCTTACTTGTAATCTCTTATGAGTGAGTATCCCTCCCCTATATATATAGAGGAATGTTACAGTGAGCTGTGAGCTACGGGTGGAGAAAATGAGCTTCCCTCATTTTGATCCCCTTAGGAGTTTTGGAATTTGATAAAATTTGGTGAGGGTGTTATCTAGGATAAGATGATCATCCTCACGAATTTTCATCAAATTCCAAAACTTCTAGGGTCATCAAATGGTAGAAGCAAAATTAACGGTGACTGCGGACGGTAGATAATGCTTCTACCATTTGATGACCCTAGAAGTTTTGGAATTTGATGAAAATTGGTGAGGATGATCATCTTATCCTAGATAACATCCTCACCAAATTTCATCAAATTCCAAAACTCCTAGGGGGATCAAAATGAGGGTAGCTCATTTTCTCCACCCATAGCTCACAGCTCAACGTAAGATCCCTCTCTCTCTTTCTCTCTCTCTCTCTCTATATATATATATATATATATATATATATATATATATATATATATATATATATATATATATATATATATATATATATATATATATATATATATATATATATATATATATAGGCGTGCTAGGGTGCGACGCCGCACGCCGCATTTTAGTATCTCTCTCTCTCTCTCTCTCTCTCTATATATATATATATATATATATATATATATATATATATATATATATATATATATATGGGGAGGGATACTCTTACTCATATAGTTACCTATGATCTGGGCCATCCATTAGATCCCGACGTATGGTTTGGATTAGATTGGGAGTTAAAGCAATGGTGTCAGCATTAAATGCAGGCTTTTAATACGGGCTTTTTAATACGAGCATTTAATGCGGACACCATTGCTTTTACCTCCCCATCTAATCCGAACCGTACGTCGGGATCTAATGGACGGCTCGGATCATAGGTAACTATATGAGTAAGAGTCCATGAGTAAGAGTATCCCTCCCTTATATATATATATATATATATATATATATATATATATATATATATATATATATATATATATATATATATAGGGGAGCCTGGACTTGAGGTGCAGCGTCTTTGCTACACCTCAGGCATTGTTTTACCATCCTAGAAGTTTGGAATTCGATGAAATTTGGTGAGGGTGTTGTATAGGGTAAGATGATAATCCTCACCAATTTTCATCGAATTCCAAAACTTCTAGGGGGGTCAAATGTTCGAAGCAAAATCAGCTGTCCGTAGTCACAGTTAAAATCTACAGATTTTGCTTCGATCATTTGATCCCCCTAGAAGTTTTGGAATTTGATGAAATTTGGTGAGGATGATCATCTTACCCTAGACAACACTCACCAAATTCCATCAAATTCCAAAACTTCTAGGGAGGTTAACAAGCGAGAGGTGCAGCGTCGTTGCTGAGGGGCCCGGAAGTTGAACTCGAGTTCACCATTCAAATGGTGAACTCGAATGACGAAGCCGCCATATGTCCTGTGAAAGTGTTCAACCCTCATTTACTTTTTTACTTTGTCTTTTCAATGTTCAACTTTCTTAAATGCCTATCCCCTCTTACTTGCTTTATGTCTTTTCAGTGGACACATGGCGCAATATAAACCATGTTTCACCATTCATTTGTGAACTCAAGTTCACCAAACCTTTCCCATATATATATATATATATATATATATATATATATATATATATATAGAGAGAGAGAGAGAGAGAGAGAGAGAGAGAGAGAGAGAGAGAGAGAGAGAGAGAGGGCTGTTACGGTGCGGCGTGTGGTGTGTGCGGTGTCGCACGACACGCCTCATTTTATCATCTCCCTCTCTCTTTCTCTCTCTCTCTCTATATATATATATATATATATATATATATATATATATATATATATATATATGTATATAGGGGCCGGGAAGTTGAACTTGAGTTCACCATTCATATGGTGAACTTGAATGGAGAAGCTGCCATGTGTCCTGAGAAAGTGTTCAACCCTCTTTTACTTTTTTCTTTGTCTTTTCAGTGTTCATCCCTCTTAAATGCCTATCCTCTCTTACTTGCTTTATATCTTTTCAGTGGACACATGGCACAATATAAACCATGTTCACCATTCATTTGTGAACTCAAGTTCACCAAACCCTTTCCCAATATATATATATATATATATATATATATATATATATTGTGTTGGCTGCATTAGTTGAATTTTATTGAAAATATAGTTTGTTTTTATTTTCATTTGTTTTCATGGTCTTGCATCCCATGGATTGTTGGGTAGTCTCTTTTGAGAGAGAACTGAAATTAATGAGAAAAATTGGATATGTAATTCACATCTATGGCCTTGGAACTGTAACCGAACCCCCCGGTTCCCTCTCAACACACACACATTACACAGACAATCAGAAACATCGTGATATTTATATCACGAGAAATATGTTGTTTTTGGGGGGTTACGGTAAATACTAAGATACTGAGATTTTGGTCCTTGCATATGATTCGTTTTCAACGTACATAATTGGGTAATGAGCTTGTGAGAAGAAGGAATAGAGATGAGCTTACCTAGGAAACATGAGGTGACAACAGGCCACCAGGGGCGAGGAGAGGACAACAAACCATACAAAGGAGATGGGGAGTTAACTGTGAGAGTTGGATTGGACTCTGAGAGTCCCGTGGGAAGTGAGGGCATCTGACCTCCTTGCCTAAGGAAATATGAGGGTTTTAACCTATGTGAAGCAGTTCCAAGTGTAAAAGGGTCATTGACCTTCTTTGTTAGGGGGCTATAGGGGGTTGCACTTTGACTAATAACAATAATCCAAGGGAAATCCCAAACATAGTAGTAAAATTTAGAGATAATTCTTGTAGTAGAATCAAGTTCCTTTGATAGTTTGACACCAAATTCAATCAATTAACTTCAGTGCTTCTTCTGCTTGTTTACTGCTTACCTATATCGCTACAATTGACCTGATGAGTTGTCAGGTTTTTGGGCAACGGCTATGAAAAACTAAGTGCAACTCCTTTGTTACCCGTTATAAGTATGACTTTATGGTATTTATCCCTCATCTTTATCCGTTTTCTAAATATTGGCATATATACTAAGTGCAATAGGGTAGGTTTGGTAAAGAACGTAGTGAGTCTTGTATACAGAGAGAGGGAGGGAAATCAATTCTGAATAGTTTTTGGTTCTTTCTCCTCTTCTTGCTATTCTTCTTCTTCACGGGAAATAGAGAGAGAGGGAGATCAACTGGTTAGTGCAGTCACTAATGTTGTAGCAACTTTTCCAAATCTAGCCTTTGAGGTGTTTATTTGCTCTTTGAGTTTTAATAACCCTTGTAGGTGGTGTAGGTAACTTATTCAGTGTAATCTTTAGATATTATCTCCTTGAGAATGAGCTTTCAGTGGTCATGTGAAACCAGCTTACAAATTTCTACAAATTTGCCTCTAATGTTCCTCTTGAAAGTTCACGGGGAGTGTGGTTAACCCTACAGAGCTATCACTTTTGATAGATTAAATTACTTTGACCTGATCTATGCATGAAGACATGATCACGAGGGTACTTCATCATGTAAATATTTCAAAGATCATATTGTGCTATTGCTTTGTTATAACTTTAGATGTTTTTTGCTGGCTGTGATGTGTTGCGTGAGTATGACCTCTCTGTCTATCTGTATATTTCTCCATAACAATCAAAAAGAAAAAAGAACCCTAACCTATTCATTTGGGTCAACCTTAAGTAGAGCGGGTTTGGTCAGGTTGGTACTCAACACAAGCCCAACCAAACCCAACCCAAGCGGATTTGTCACGTTGGTCGGGTTATTACTTTCTTTATAATACTAAATCTACCATATTAAATATCATAAAATTTTTAATTAAAGACTGTTAATTTTGTGTGCTGTTATTCTAAATAAAACTTCACTATTTCTAGACAAAAATAGGACAACTGCTTAATTAACATTCAAGCATATCAAGTTTCACGAAGGAAAAACCAAGAAATAAATAGTGTAAAAAGATTGTCTATAGACTCTATACTAAATTACTAATACAAAAGATATAAATATGGCTAATATATCAAATGCATAAAACTTTTGATTTGATAGTATTTGGACTAAAACTCATAAGTAAGAAAGGCATAAAATAGACACAATAAGAAACATACAATGGTTGGCTTGAATGCCTTCTATATCTCTATCAAAACGTTGTTCTTAATTCTATATTTAGAAGCTGACAAGAAAGATAATGAAATAAATTATGAATCCGATATATCCCCTCTTACCCGCTGAAGTGAATCATGAACAAGGTTACAAAACGTACACAACATCTAGTTATTAATGTATATGTATTTGAATATCGGGTTTGGGTTGGGATGACCAACCCAAACCTTTAAGCCGGGCTCATTCAAATATTAATCAGGTTGGCATTTTCTCAAGCAAACCCATGACCCAACCCATCCTACAATTGCCCAAACCCAATACAATGCCAGGTTGAGCACGGGCTGGTCAGGACCGTCATGTTCGACATGTCCAAGTTTCAGCCCTAGCCTTAAATCCCATGGGATATATTGAGACCATGGTCACCATACTTCCTTGAAAATTTGTTGATTCTTGTTTTTCTAAATTTTTATGACTTTTAAATATAACATATTGTCTTTGTACCTCATTCCAGTGTTGCTCAGTTTAAAAGATAACTATGAACAAGCTTTGAGAAGAGATGATGTGAAAGCGATCGTCGTTACAGGTAATATAATATATTTTCACCATTTTGTCTTATGTATAAATGAAAACATGTGAGTCTTCAGTGTAAGTGTAATCATGCTTACACCTGCGCAATTGGGCAGGTGCTAGAGGGAAGTTTTCAGGAGGTTTTGATATCAGTGGTTTTAGCGACGTTCAAGGGGGAAAGAGTATGACTAGAACTTGTTGCACGATACCTTCCTTATAGTTTATCTTTTCATTAAGAAAATGACTAGAACTTGTTGTACACTTGCACCATACCTTCCTTATAATTTATCTTTTCATTAAGATCACTATTTAATTCCATCAGGGGATCAACCAAAGGCTGGTTATATTTCAGTAGATATTATCACGGACACTTTGGAAGGTATTTGCTAGTGTCTTGAAAATTTGTCTGTCTGAAATTAAGAATATTCAGGCATCGTTGGTGATCTCTCTTGACTAGTTCCATGCTGTTGTGCTTTTCAGCTGCAAGAAAACCATCAGTGGCAGCTATTGATGGCTTGGCTCTTGGTGGTGGATTAGAAGTTGCAATGGTATGTGCCATTGTCTCGCATAGAATGCTTCTTTTTTTGTTTGACGTATAAAGATAAGTTATTCTATATGACTTGTTATCTTTCCTCTAATTCAGGCTTGCCATGGACGAATTTCTACTTCTATTGTTCAACTAGGCCTTCCTGAACTTCAACTTGGTATTATTCCAGGATTTGGAGGTATTATTCTAAGCATGCATGCATTGAAATATTGGATGGTAGAAGATGCTGTTTTTGCATACAATGCCCACTTTAGGTTACTTTAAGGCAATAAATTAGACATTAGTATTTATTGGGTGAAGTTTTGTTTATTTGTCAAGCTTCCTCATATTATATGAAGATGTCATTTCAGTATTTTTTTTAAAATGGATATTTTGGTCGTAGCTTTCCCATCTGTATTATGTTTCAACAATAGGTCCTCTTTAACATTTATGCCTTATCATTCTCTTTTTCTTAACTCTTTATGTGATGTTAATATTGAGAAAAAATGACTGAAGATTGCTTTGCTTAATCTTCTGAAGAGTGCATTGTAAAAAAAATTATATTATCAACAATAGCTTGCATTTTATTCTTATGATGTTTGAGCATTAACTGTTATATGGCTTACGTTGTTATAGCTGCCTTATGTACAGTTTAATTGAATTCAAGAAGAGGTGATAGAATGACCTCAGATGTGTGCTGTGTAGTTTTCCTTTTTGAACAGTTCAATTCATTCAGTAATAAAAGCACAAATTATAACAGACTCAGCAGAGAAAGAATGGACAAGACAAGTAAATACAATCCACGAGATCTCCCCCAATAAAAGAACCTCATGAATCTAGAGATAGACTTAATCTCACATAGAAATAGCTATAATAAAACATATCATTCCACAAATTCAAATCTTGCCATTCTTAAGGAGGAACCTTATTTTTAGACTTCTATTGTTGAAGTTGCTGGATCCTCACCGTTACTGTAGTTACTTTTCCTCTCTCTTTATCTCCGTACTCCATAGTTCTTGCTTTCTTGGAGAGATTCCAATTAGTTCAGTATGGGTTATGGATTGAAATAAATTCTGGTCATTCTTCCTCATCAACCCCTATGTTGGCATCGTCCGAAAAGCTCAAATATACTTGTCAATATAAAGTCTTTTAACTCCTTCCTTTTCATCTGACAGTCACCTAGGATCAAGGATTCAGGGCTTTTCTTTAGTAGGTAGAACCCATGATCCTAAACTGTTATACCACTACTAAAAAATAATTCATGGTTTTTTCTTCTTTCTAACTAAAGTGTTAGTTTGACTGTCCTCCCTTCTTTCATCAATCACGTGAATTTGTTTGGATGTAGAAGATTGCTTCGAGGCATCCACACAACCTTCCCTTAAGGACTTGTTTTCTGGTATTGTCACCCCTTATACCCAAAGCAATCTATTTGACTACTCTCCAACCTTTTTCTACATGAGGACCATAATAAAAGCCCTCGCATTCTGAGTCAAGCGGTCGGACAGCCCCTTAGCAATTTGGATTATAGATTTCCTCGAGTATGCTGTTAATTAAGGAATCCCTAAAAACTGCAAAAAGGATTTATTGTTTTAAGTTTTAACAGACATTATCTTTTCTAGCGAGTATCGGCATCATTTGTTTACAGTACCTTCAAATCACTTACCAACCACCAGCTGACTTAAAACCAACCTTTTCATCATTTTGGTTTGGTTTTCGCTGTGAAATTGGGCCAACTAGTTTAGCCACTAGAATTATGGGACTTGATGAATTTCTGGAATTGTGCTTGAGGGTTAAAGATGCATTAACTGAAATAAGGGAATCCTTTGCGTCGAGGTTTGGATAGTTGACAAGTCTTCTTAGTATGGGAAAAGGTCATATAGTTGGTGGCTTGGTGCATGAAGGAGGATTCCACTCTAATTTGATCCAGCCGTAATTTATATTGATTTGGGTAGTGTGTTTTTAGAGTTAATCTCAAGGCATACTGATCTAGGGATGTATTCATTTGATGAATTCAATAACAATTGATATTGATTGGATGACCCATTGACAAGAATCAATCAACAAACCATAAATGAATAGAGTGGACACACCAAAGATTTGAAAGTTTCAGCCGAGTTGCCAAAATTACGATAATAGAAAACAAATGTAAATGTTGGAATAAGAACCTAACTTCAGCATTTACACCCCATGGTTTATATAAAGCATAGATCTCCCTCAATTATATGTTGAAAAAAAATTCAAAACTGAAAGATATTGACATCATAATATTGGTTGGTAGCCGCCAATAATGTCGGGCAATAGACACATGCAAGTCTCAACGGCGCATTTGGGTTTTGATAGTATGAGGAAAAAAAAGGGAGGAGACAATGGGCTACATGGGAATCGGCAACGGCATTCTGCATGAGTACCGACGGTGAGGGCGAACTGCTGGGTGCACTTAGAAATGGAATTGTTCAAAAAATTGGATCTCTTGGGACACATTCAATATTTTCTCAAATTTATGATGTGGGCACATTGTAATTTAGTGGGTGCAATTAATAAGTTAATACCACCCTAAATATTAATCAAGATAATAAAGTATCATTAAGATTCCTAATAAGCTTAAGGATTTCTAAATTATTTATGAAGGAATACTGCATTGAGGATCCCATTGTGCAAGTGATTCTCTCAGTAAAGAGTCATATTTCCAGTAGGAATTGTAGATGAATTAGGAAATCATAAGAGACTAATTAAGTTAGAAATTATATACAAATTAGAAATTATATATAAATTAGAAATCCTAATTGAATTAGATACCATAAATAACATGGGAGAACCCCTTTGTCTTGGTGTCTTTTTTTTGTGGGAACTGGGAAGATTACTAAAGTAACTACAATGGGCAAAGAAAGACAACCGGCAAGCATTTTATACAAATGAGCATTAATGATTTTTCCTTATTGACCAATAGATCTATGGTATTATTGCACTCATGGAAGTTGTAGGTGGCATGAAATCAATGAATTAGCTTAACATCGAGCGACAATCATCCACCATTGGACCTTCAGACAAATGATTGATGATCTTGGCTATTGTGGAGTCAGAGTCTCCTTCAATCCAGATAAGTCCCTAGAAGGGAGACGGTGAGCGACCCATATCCCCTCCTTGAGACAACGGAGCTCAATTGAGCATAATTGGTGATCAACAGGATGCTGCCAGAGCAAAAAAAGTCCCCTTGATACTCAACTATTAGCACAATTGGTGTTACGTTGCACCCTTTGGGCGTAGGTCCTCAGTTCGAAACCCGTGGGCCACAAACGCTGTTGTTGAGCAGGTGTGACCACGTCGATAGGAAAAGACGCAATTGCGAAGGTATTTTTCGAACCTTAGCCGGAGGGTTGGTATTCGTGCAGTTTACCAGTAGGTAAGTATGGCTCGTCCACCTACATGTACTAACTATTTTGTGTCTCGTCCACCTACAGGGAGGGCTCACAAAAAGCCCGTTGCTAAGTATGGATTGAAACCAATGCCTTGTGAGCAATGATAGCTGGATGTTTTTAGACTGCTTCTTAGGTGGCATCCCTGCTTTCCAAATAGCCCAGGCACCATTGACCGCTGTAATACGGAGGTGGTGGTTGGTGCAATGCTTCACAACAATGGAGACAAAAGCTTATTAGAGGAGATCACATGGCGTGCACATTGGGACAATTGAATAGGGTGTGCTCAAGGTTCTCTCTTTGCTCTGCACCGGCCACAATGGGTATCAAGTGACATCCTTGTGGGCAAGTAGGGTTTTAATGGGAATACATTTCCTGATCACTTTCTAGCAAAAGGCGATGGACCGTGGTTTGGCCTTGGTCGACCTAGTGTCCTTCCAATCATCATCTGTCGTATGGACACTTTCTGGTCAATGAGGGAGTTGGTAGTTTCATCAATGTAAAAACAAGAATATTGATTGGGCACACATGATTTCAATGTCGAAGGGGACTGCAGAACCGGGGCCTTATTTGAGGTGACTATATAATGGCCCATTGGCCTCTAATGAGAAGTTGATATCTTCTATCCCAAAACCCTAGTCTCTCGCTCTATCTTCTAGTGTTAATGTGACATGGTATCAGAGTCGATAGATTTTTCATTGTCGCCATGGAATCTGAGCGCACCTCCTTCCTCTGATTGTGATCCCATCGGCGACGCTCCTATTCTCCGCTGCATCAGAACCCACTGGCCGCCCTCTATCCTCTTCTTTGCACCATCTTCGACTGCAGTTGCATTCCCTCTGCACGAATTTGGCCCTCTTTCCTCTGTGCCGCCCGCAGCATCTCCGTTTCCGTACGACATATGCTCTGTATCAGATCCCGCCGACCGCCAGTGACATCTCCCCTTGCATCTCCTCGCACCACCGATTGCCCTCGATCCCCTGCGCACTGCTCCTGATCTCCGACTGCCACGTGCTTACGCCGCTCACCGGATCCGCTCAAGCCGCTTGTCGGATCTGCTTAACCCACTAGATCTGCTCGAGCCGCCGTCGGACCCCTTGGCATCTGCTTGCACCACCAGCCACATCGCTTTGCTTCAGATCTAACACAGAGCACGACCTCTGCCAGCATCAACACATCTGATGCGTTTCCTTTTTTTTCTAGCATCCACCTTGGGGCACCCAAATAACCAGTGAACCAGGGCACCCCCAACTAATAGGTACAGTAGGTGCTCCAATTGCTGAGGGTATGGTATCCTCCTCTTACCTGTGTATTAGCTAATATGTACTCGTGCATCAGGGCACCCCCTGGACTTCTCATATTTCTCATGGCATCCTTCTCGTTACCCTCAGCGCAAGCGTCGTCTGCCTGACCATTTCGGTTACTCTCCTAACCGTTTTGGTTTTGTTGCAGTCACCTCTTATTCTCCCTAGTTCCACGCCTACCTCACTGATCGGGATCCCCGATCCTACTGAGACTTCAGTCCCCGTATAACGGCATGTCATAGCCGAGGAGTTTTAAGCCTTTGAGCAGACGCATACGTGTGATGTCATTCCCCTACTGGTAGGCGTTGAGCCTATTAGCTGCAAGTGGGTCTTCAAGGTCATGTATCGACCTGATGGTTCCATTGAGTGACACAAGGCCCTCCTCGTTGCTAGAGGCTTCACTCAAGAGTACGGGATCGAGTACGACGAGACTTTTTCTCCCGTGGCACAGATGACCACGGTTCAGACTCTATTGGCAGTCGCTGCTGCTCGGCATTGGCCTCTCCTTCACATGGACGTGAAGAATGCCTTTCTTTACAGTGATCTCTCTGAGATTGTCTACTTGCAGCCTCCTTTGGGTTTCAGCATTCCTTATCAGTGTGTCTGCCACCTCCGTCGAGCCATTTACGAGCTCAAACAAGCCCCTAGAACCTGGTTTGAGCGCTTTCGTCGCTCAAACCACCTCTGTTACCAAAAACTTTGATTTTTTGAACAAGTCATGATTCAAACATGGCTTATTCAGTATATGCTCACTACGTGATTCTTCCCCTTTTTATGGAAAAAAGTAACGATTTTATGAAAAAGTCGCGATTTTCACGTTTTAATCCCGATTTATGCGCTTGAATCCCAATTGATTGCGTTTTCATCCTGTCATGTACTGCTCAAAAAACCTGTTGGAACATCTATATATAAATACGTTCTAAAATTCTACTGTTTGTTTCTTGATCTTTCCGATTTTTTTTTCCTATTTTTTCGACTTCTACCCTAGCCGATTTTTTCCCGACTTCCGACTTAGTAACTATGGTTACTGAGGCCGGTTTTGTCCAGAGATCTCAGGATCACTCTTTGTTTGTTGTGCGGCCCTCACCGTA
The DNA here is from genome assembly GCA_947650365.1 of Chamaelirium japonicum. Taxonomy (NCBI): domain Eukaryota; kingdom Viridiplantae; phylum Streptophyta; class Magnoliopsida; order Liliales; family Melanthiaceae; genus Chamaelirium; species Chamaelirium japonicum. Next base: position 83,723,336 of record OX393554.1, read on the forward strand.
GAGCCGGGTTATCCTTCTCTATGTGAATGATATGCCTTACAGGCGACAAATCAGGTGCCATAGCCTCGCTTCAGTAGTATCTCCGGAGCCAGTTTGTCTTTCAGATGAAGGATCTTGTTGCACTTCCTTCTTGTTCTTGTGATTGCTCAGGGCAAGAGATTGATTCTACTCTCCAAGCAGAAGTATACTGCTAACATCCTTAGTCTAGCTGCTCTTTCCGATGTTCGTACCGCTGACACTCCACTCGAGCTTTATGTGAAGCTCCGACCTACAGACGATGACCCTTTTTTGGATCCTAATCGGTACATAGAGATTGTTGGTCAGCTGGTTTACTTCTGCATCATCAGACCTGATATTGCTAAAGTAGTCAGCATCGTCAACCAGTTTGTCGAGGCCTCTCACTCTGCTCACTATGGTGCTCTCCTACAGATTTTTCGATACCTTCGAGGCACCGTCACTCGGTTACTCTTTCTGTCATCGACTTCGTCCCTTGTCCTACGAGACTATTCTGATGCTGATTGGGTTGGAGATCCGACCATTTACTACTATCTGTTTCTTGGATACTCTCATCTCATGGCTCAACAAGAAGCATAAAGTTGCTACTCTCTCGAGCACCAAGGCAAAATTCAGGGCCATCACCACCACCACCAAGGAGATCATTTACCTATGACGTCTCCTTGGGGATCTTGGAATTGGGATTTCTAGACATATAATGCTTCACTGCAACAAGCAGAGTGCTATGCAGACTGTTAGCAACCTGGTTTTCCATGAGAGGACGATGCACATTGAGTTCGACTGCTACTTCCGAGAGCAATATGAAGTCGGAACTCTCTCTCTCTCCCTTATGTTTCCTTTGCAGAGCAAATCGCTAACTTCTTTACGAAGTCACACCCGACGATTCGGTTCTGGTTTCTTGTTGGCAAACTCTCGGTATTTGATCCACCGTGAGTTTGAGGGGGATGTTAGTCTTATGTACATACTAGTGTACATATCCTTTGTATAAGAGCCTTATTTAGGTACTATATAATGGCCCATTGGCCCTAATCAGAAGCTGATATCTTCTCTCCCAAAACCCTAGTCTCTCTCTCTCTCTCTCTCTCTCTCTCTTCTAGGGTTAATGTGACAGAATTATTGAAAAAGATGAGGCCTCTACCATTGAAAAAATTGAAGATCCTAGAACATGAAAGAGGACCACAACCTCTTCGCCATCTTTTTTTGAGGATGAAGTTCCACAAGCTCATGTTCATGTAGCAATCATGCCATGCTAACGAGCCTAATGCTGCTATTCTGATCCATAAATTAATTGAGGTCAAGGAGGTTTTTCACCACATAATAATCAAAACCATTCAAGAAATTTGTTAGCCATCAGAAGTGCATGTACGGGCAATGGTCTTAAAGAATCTGTTACGATCGAACTACCACTAATAATGGCTAATCATGTTTTCCTATTTATTTTCCACATGAAAACCTCGAATTGGGATGTCTTCCCACTCAAACGGCAGCCTTTGATGCGAGGTTGATGCTCGAAACTAAAGCCTCTGCTGCATGACCTGAGCTGACTTTATTCTTTTCAAGTTATTTTCTTGTTACTTTTTCTAGTTACTGGTTAGAGTGGGAGTTCTTGTACAAGTATGGTCAAATTGTTTCTACTAGTTTGTGATTGTTTGAATAAATTGTGAAGTGCATTGAGGTGATAGATTCTGAAACTCTCCAGATGACTGCTTATTGATAAGTTTTTTTTATATATTCTAGGGATAGCTTGATGGAAGGCGTATTAGAGAAGGTAAAGTCTTGTATTTGCTTTTGGGGTAGCTCTATGTTAGGAGCTTTCTGCCCATGGATTGGTTGTGATGGGATTAGGGATATCTCTATCTTCTAGATACATGTAGTTGGTCTCGTTTGTTTACGATAGTAGGATTTTGTCACTCTGAATTAGAGACTTATTGCTTTAGGTGTTCTAAACGGTTAATGCATTTGAGAGATGGAAAACATAAGCTCTCTCTAAGTCGGTAAAAACCAGGCTAGGATTTTTTTCATTTCTGTGAACGTTTCCATAAATCCACATCCCTTCTCCAAAGTTCGTCATTTTCCCATCAACTCTCCTACAATTTATGGTGTGATTCTTTCTTCATGTTAGTAATACAACTCTGTTAGTTATGAGGAAAGTTTTATCTAGATATATTGCTTATTCACATTAAGTATCAAATCATGGTGACCGGCAAGGCTATTTGATATTTGACATCTCGAAGTTAGCTATTAGACAAACATGCTTATCAAAATTTATAGTACATACATTTACTTGTTTAGAATGTATCTGATTTTTACAAATCCTACCTGGATTCTTTCCATTTTTTATTAAACAAAAGGTAGTCGTTTATTCTGTTTAGCTTGGCATCTCGTTTGCATAAACTTCCTTATCTTGTTTCAGGAACACAAAGACTTCCACGCCTTGTGGGCCTTACCAAAGCTCTTGAAATGATCCTGGTAAAGCCTTTTGTTTTGTCCACAAGTATTATTTGTTCGTAAAGGTTGAATAACTTCCATACTCAAAATTCTAGCCTTTTCAGATAACATCTTTGTCCATACCTATTACTCTGAACAGATGTCCAAGCCGGTAAAAGGAGACGAAGCTTATTCATTGGGTCTTGTTGATGCCATAGTTCAACCTGATGAATTGGTGAAGACTGCTCGTCGTTGGGCTTTGGATATTGCTGAATTTCGAAGGCCATGGATAAAGAGTCTTTACAAAAATGACAAGTTAGAACCTCTTGGAGACGCTAAGGAAATACTCAAGTTTGCAAGAGCTCAGGCTCAAAAACAAGCTGCCAATCTCCAACACCCGTTGGTTTGTATTGATGTCATAGAAGAGGGTATAGTCTCAGGACCTCGTGCTGGCCTTTGGAAGGTAAATTTACATGCTTTCACAATTTCTGACTACAGGTTAGTATATATAATCCGGCTATAACTTATCATACAGCTTTTACTCAAGGAATGCAACCTGTTTTTGCAGGAAGTTAGTTCCTTCGAGACACTTGTTCATTCTGACACATGCAAGAGCCTGGTCAACGTCTTCTTTGCACAACGTGCAAACTCAAAGGTATAGAACATTGGGCCAATTCTAGGTCTTTTGTGCATAAATTGATGCTCTTGCACTAGTAATGCATCCATTCAACATGTTTTTCCTTTCGAGAATCTGGTGCAAACTTTCATCTTATCAAATATTTGGAGCACCCATAGCTAAGATTATGTTGGAAATGGAAGTAGACATTATTTTCTTTTGATATATATATATATATGGGTCAGGATCGGATGACCCATCAAATTTTGACCCAGCAAATAACCCAGCACCATTTGATCCACCTAGAGGTTTTAGAATGGGCTGGTTTTTTGTAGGCATGTTGTCTATGGTATGTTGATCATCCTCACAAAAAATCAGCCAATTCTAAAACCTCTAGGTGCCTCTAATGCGCTCTTCAAATCAACGGTTAAAGTTGATAGTCGGAGCGCATTTGATGCACCTAGAGGTTTTAGAATTGGCTGATTTTTTATGAGGATGATCAACATACCATAGACAACATGCCTACAAAAAATCAGTCAATTCTAAAACCTCTAGGTGCATCAAAGGGTGCTGGGTTATTGATGGGTCAAAATTTGCTGGGTCAGCCGATCCCGACCCTATATATATATATATATATATGGGTCAGGTTCAATAGACACTGTTTTTGCACTTAAATTTTTACACCGATTTTCAAATCAACTAGATAGAGATTTTAGAATTTCTTGATTTTTTGTGAGCATAATCACCTTGACTTAGATAGCACGTCCACAAAAAATCAGCACATTCTAAAGCCTCTAAGTACATCAAAACTAAAAGGCTTTATCAACCGTCCATTTTAATCGTTAATTTGAAGAGCACATTTAATAAGTCTAGAGGTTTTAGAATGTGCTGATTTTTTGTAGATGTGTTATCTAAGACAAGATGATTATGCTCACAAAAAATCAAGAAATTCTGAAACCTCTATCCAATGGTTTGAAAATCGGTGTAAAAAATTGAGTGCAAAAACAGTGTCCATTGAACCTGACCCTATATATATATATATATATATATATATATATATATATATATATATATATATATATATATATATATATATATATATATATATATATATATATAGAGAGAGAGAGAGAGAGAGAGAGAGAGAGAGAGAGCTGGGTACCTATACCAGCGTAGTAGGGAGTACTCTATGACATGGTGAAATAGTAATGCTAGAATGTTTAGAATGTGCTGGTTTTTTATAAGGATGATCACCTTACCTTAGATAGAATGTCCACAAAAAATCAACACATTCTAAAAGTTGTTGGGGCATCAAATGCAGAAGTTTTATCAGCCATTCATTTTAACCGTTAAATTGAAAACCATTTTTGATGCCCATAGAAGTTTTAGAATGTGCCGATTTTTTATGGATGTCCTATCTAAGACAGGGTGATCATCCTCATAAATTATGCCCCTAGAAGTTTTAGAATGTACCGATTTTTTATGGGTGTCCAATCTAAGATAGGGTGATCATCCTCATAAAAAAATCAAAACATTCTAAATTTTACAGGTTTACTACTTCACCATATGTCATAGGGTACTCCCTATGACATGTCATAGGAATCCATTTTTCATATATATATATATATATATATATATATATATATATATATATATATATATATATAGAGAGAGAGAGAGAGAGAGAGAGAGAGAGGGAGATAGAGAGAGAGAGAGAGAGAGAGAGAAAGAGACGGATGCGTCGCATCAGATGGCTGCGGGTTCGCGCCGCATGAACTGCAGACCGTATCATAACAGCCATATATATATATATATATATATATATATATATATATATATATATATATATATATATATATATATATATATATATAGGGTCAGGATTCATAGACTCGTCATTTTTTGACTCATATTTTGACTCGTCATCCAAATCGTTGGATTGAATTAGAAAGGTAGCTAGCTAGTATAGTTCCCCATCCGTGAGTCTGCCATTGTACTTTGCACACCTACAAAAAATAGTACATTTTAAAACCTTTAGCTGTATCAAAAGTGATCCTCAAGTTAACGGTTGAAATGAACAGACGACAAAGTTTTTTAGATTTGATACACTAAGAGATTTTAGAATGTGCTGATTTTTTGTGGGTGTGCAATCTAAGCCATTGTGATCATACTCGCAAAAAATGAGCAAATTCTGGAACTTCTATCCAACGGTTTGGACGACGGGTAAAAGTATGAGTCAAAATGAGATAGAGAGAGAGAGGACTGTTATGTTGAGCTGTGAGCTGCCGGTTTAGAAAGTGAGCTGCGCTCACTTTGACCCCTCTAGAAGTTTTAAAATTTGATGAGGGTGTTGTCTAGGGTAAGATGATCATTCTCACCAATTTTCATCAAATTCTAAAACTTTTAGGGGGGTCAAATGGTCGAAGCAAAATCTGCCGTCTGCAGTCACCGTTAAAATCTACAGATTTTGCTTCGATCATTTGACCCCCCTAGAAGTTATGGAATTTGATGAAAATTGGTGAGGATGATCATCTTACCCTAGACAACACCCTCACCATATTTCATCGACTTCTAGGGGGGTCAAAGTGAGCGCAGCTCACTTTCTTCTTCGGTAGCTCACAGCTCACTGTAACATTCCTCGCTCTCTCTCTCTCTATATATATATATATACACACACACACACACACACACACACACACACAATTCAATAGAGGTTCTTAAAGGTTTTGAAATTTGCTAAGATTTGTTGAGACTGATCACCTTCCAATAGATAGCAAGTCTACAAAAAATTAGAATATTCTAAAATTTCTAGGTGCGTCAAATGTGAAGAGCTTTATTGACCGTCCATGTTAACCATTAATTTGAAGATGATCATTTGACATACGTAGAAGTTTTAGAATGTTCTAATTTTTTTGTGGATATGCTATCTAGAGGAATGTGATCATCCTTACCAAATTTCAGCAAATTTCAAAACCTCTATGAACTTCTATGGATGTGTTGGCATCGATGTTGGCACCAGAATAGTTGGCTACGGATCCCGACCCATATATATATATATATATATATATATATAGAGAGAGAGAGAGAGAGAGAGAGAGAGAGAAAGAGAGAAGAAGAGAGGCTAAAATGCGGCGTGCGATGCGTGCGATGTCGCACCACAGCCGTCTAATGCACCACTGCGTGCATCGCATGCACCGCAGCGGTGCATCAGACGGCTACGGTGCGACGCCGCATACACCGCACACCGCATCTTAGCGGTGCATTTGACAATTTGAGCTGTCACCTCCTAGCCATCCGATTCAAACCATCCATCCGTCCGACTTTTTTTTTAAAAAAACAACTGTATTACAACTGTAACCCTCATCCTCTCTCTATCTCGCACGCTGAAACCCCGACCCCGGTGCCCCTCTCATTCGGCCACCCTCATCCCCTCCAGTAGCCACCAGCCATCCCGACCCCGGTGACCCCCTCAGGCCACGCCGGCATTGCCCCAGATCGGTGAATCGCACGGCCCCCTCTGGCAGCACCCCTCCGGCTTCCCATTTCCAGCACCCTTCTCCGTCAGGTGACCCCGAGTGTTGAATCGAACTCGCCCCCTCCGGCGAGAGGTCACCGGTGGTCGGGGTCGTAGCGTCAGGCGAGAGGTCGGGGTCGTAGTGTCAGGCGAGAGGTCGACGGTGGTCAGGGTCATAGCGTCAGGAGAGAGAGGATGAGGTTTCAACCGGAGGGGGCCGCTGGTGGTCGGGGTCGTAGCGTTGTTCAGTGGTCGGAAGGGGAGATCACATCCCCTGCCGGTGGTCGGGAGGGAAGATCGCAGTCCTTGCCGGTGGTCGGAAGGGGAAATCCCAGCCGTGGGCGCCGGAGGCCTGGCTGCAGGGGTCGGGGTTTTAGCACGCGAGCGCAAGAGAGAGAGAGAGAGGATGAGGGTTACAGCTGTAATACATTTGTTTTTTTCAAAAAAAATTGGACGGCTGGATGGTTTGAATCGGATGGCTAGGAAGTGACAGCTCATTGTCAAATATGCTGTCAGCTCATACACCGTATTATATATATATATATATATATATATATATATATATATATATATATATATATATATATATATATATATATATATATATATATATATATATATAGAGAGAGAGAGAGAGAGAGAGAGAGAGAGAGAGGCGTGTTAGGTTGCGGCGTGCGGTGCGTGCGGCGTTGCACCGCAGCCATCTGATGCACTGCTATGGTGCGTGCGATGCATGCAGCGGTGCATCAGACGGCTGCGGTGCGACACCGCACGCCGCATTTTATCATTTCGCCGCATTTTATCATTTCTCATATATATATATATATATATATATATATATATATATATATGAGATACCTTGTGAGAAACCTATCTAGATGTTTTAGAATTTGATGAAAATTGGTGGGTGTGCTATGTATGACAAGTTGATCATCCTCACCAAAATTCATCAAATTCTAAAGCCTCTAGGCGTAACAAATTTGCTATTCAAATTTATAAATTTTATGGATGGTTGATAAATCTTCTAACATTTGATGCCCTTAGAAGTTTTCAAATTTAATAAATTTTGGTAAGGATGATCAACTTGCCATACATAGAACACCCACCAAGTTTTATCAAATTCTAAAACCTCTAGATAGGTTTTTCACAAGTATCTCATATAAGAGTTACCTCATTGGATTGGGACCCATATATATATATATATATATATATATATATATATATATATATATGTATATGCGGCTGCGGCCTGCGGGCGCACATCGCATGCACCGCACACCGCATTTTAACACACCTGTGTGTGTATGTGTGTGTATATTGAAAATGAGTTCCTATGACATGTCATAGGGAGTACCGTATGACATGGTGAATTAGTAACCCTGGAATCAGTGTAGTCAAGGCATCGCCTAGGCGTTTTGGACTCTGATCGCCTAGGTCATGGCTAGGTGGACGGTGGAGTCTAGGCGGCCGCCTAGGCCACCGCCTAGGCGCCTAGTTTTGTAATTGGTTTTTTTTTTTAAAAAAAATTAGTCGGGTTCAAATTGAGTTTTCTTAGATCTCGTTTGGTTTTATAGGTCCATGTTGCTTTATCGATGGCTAACACCATGCATCATTAATGGGAAAAAAAACTATTGTGTCCATGTTCTCAGGGTTTGAAGAAGAAAAAGTCGAAAGAGACATATAAGGATTATTCATACAAGAGTGACGATGATGTAGATGGTTAGGTGATTTAGATGATTAATTTTTTTTTTTTGGATACGTGATTGTGAAATGTTCCAAAAATAATAGATTATCTAATATGGTTATATTTATGCTTTCGTTATTTGTTTGAATTTATGGCTATGATAGGGTTATGTTGCTCTTGCTGATATGTGATTAATATTTGCAACGTATAATCATTGTGGTTGACGCATGATTCCTATTTGATACAATAATAATGGTTTTGTAGGTTACGATACGCTCTGGATCATACCTATTATCACAAAGTATTATTTCGACCATATCTATCTCTAGAAATTAAATTTTATTATGCATAAAATCACAAATTACTTATGTAGATATATGACTTATATTTATTTAATATATTTAATTTTTATCCTAGGCTTCGCTCGCCTAGGCAGACCAAATCGCCTAGGCATTGTCTTGACGCTTGACTACACTGCGTATAATATTTAGAATGTACTGATTTTTTATTTTTTATGAGGATGATTAACCTATCTTTAGATAGGACACCTACAAAAAATCGGCAAATTTTAAAACGTCTAGGGGCATCAAATATGCTTTTCAATTTAACGGTTAAAATAGATAGCCGTTAAAGCTTCTAGCATTTGATTGCCCCAATAAGTTTTAGAATGCTTTGATTTTTGGTGGACATTCTAGCTAAGGTAATGTGATCATCCTCAAAAAAATTCAACACATTCTAAATATTCTAGCACTACTAATTCACCCTATGACATAGGGTACTCCCTACGATGCTGTCATAGGAACCCAGCCCTCTCTTTCTCTCTCTCTCTCTCTCTATATATATATATATATATATATATATATATATAGGGGCATGCTATAATGCGGCATGCGGTAAGTGCGGCACCACATAGTAGCTGTCTGATGCACCACTGCGTGCATCGCATGCACGCAACACGTGCATCAGACGGCTGCGGTGCAGTGCCGCACGTACCGCATGCCGCATTATAGCATGCCCCTATATATATATATATATATATATATATATATATATATATATATATATATATATATATATATATATATATATATATATATATATATATATATATGGGAGTGCTTTGGTGCGGTCTGCGGTCCGTGGGAGTCTGATGCGGCACTCCGTGCATCGGATGCACGCGCCCGGTGCATCGGATGGCTGCGGACCGCAGACCGCACCTAAGCATCCCTACACACACACACACACTAGTAATGCTCATGCCCAGTCGGCACTGTAGCGGCCACCTTCGGCTGCAAAACATAGTCGTTCGCCTTTTGTGGGGAAAATCTGGCTAGGACAACAAAATTCGTTTGCGGCGCTTGTGGGGGGTTTTCCGCTTGCCATACCTGATCGTTAGATGGAGCAAGGTCGCTTCCACCTCCTTCCCGCGGTACCTGCAAGAAGACCGAGTCTCACCTCTGAGCCAAGGCCCCTCCGACGCTCAAGTCAGGGAAGGGAACAAACGCAAGCATGATCTAGGGTTCGGGATCGTGAGATTGTTTACTTGCCCATGACAGGGCGGGGTTCTTCTATAGGTCTTCTCATACGTTTGCGAAACGCTCGCGGAATATCCTCCGAGAATCTCGAGCGGTTAAGGCGGATCTTTCCTGATCAAAAGCCAATCACCTCTTTCCGTCTATACGCCTGTTAGTTGTGGGTCTCCCCATGATCGTGGGCGACCCACGATCATAACAGGTGAGATAATGCCAAGACCCTCCAGCCTGGCGAATCTCCTGGCTGTCACACGAATCAACCCCCAACCTCTACCATTATGAATCCTACCATTAGATCAACCCACCCTTGTCTTGCAAAAAAATCAACCCCCACCCTCTACCGAGGAAAAATTCCAAAATACCACTAGCAATTTAATTGCATTCTAATACTATTGAAGTTGGTTATCACTCCATTATAAATGGAAATTATAAGAATAGGAATGCAGATTAACATTGCAAAAACAAAAGAGAGTAGAAGAGACATTCAAATAAGCATCTAGGGGGGAGAGAGAGAGAGATTCAACATATCATACCAGCGTTCTGACGTTGGTGGCACCATCACGGAATAGGAGGCACCGTATGCTGTTAGTGGTGGGCTTGGCCCAGAGGGTGGAGTTTCTAGAAATATTTTGAGCCTTTATTCAAGCAAGTAGGAATGGGCGAATAGAACAAAAATGACTTTCAAATAGATGCATAAATTGTTATTCTTAAAAAAAAATCACCATAATCCAGAGATCCAAGCTACGAACAAATGGTTTGCCGTTGTTGGACCAAAACAGACAAACAAAATAATAATCATGCTTTTAAAGTGATGAAAATTCGTACATGTGTTCAGTAAGAAATAATATTGAAATATACTTCACTCATAATCCAGAGAGCGTATATTTAATTATTATGATGTATACACAGATTGTATAATGAAAAAGGGGCTAAAACAAAAGAACAATTGGTGTGTGTGTGTGTGCTTATATATATATATATATATATATATATATATATATATATATATATATATATATATATATATATATAGAGAGAGAGAGAGAGAGAGAGAGAGAGAGAGAGAGAGAGAGAGAGAGAGAGACTAGCATAGTTGTCAAGGCGCAGTGAGGCGCGCGCCTCAAGGCGATTCAGCCATATGCGCCTCAGGCGCTTCCTGGTGAGGCGAGCACAGCAAGGCGTGGCTCAGGCGCGCCTTTCAGCGCCTCATGAACCAGGCGCAGGGCGGACAGGGCGCGCGCCTTACTGTGTTTGGGTTTTTTTCCGGTTTTTTTTCAGTTTTTTTTTACCGGTTTGTTGAAGAAGAAGCGCCTTTTGGAGATGCGGATGGCCATGCCAATCAAGATGATGTGGAGGGTTTATTTGATGATGATGATGAGTGATTGGGTGGTTTTATTAATTATGTTCTTTGTTTTTTTCTGCGAGCGTGCCCTCTATTTTTTAGTACTTATGCTTCTTGATCTATTTAAATGGTTTAGCTGTTTAAGAATTAAGACAATGTTAACTTATCATGGTTCATGGATGATTTGTTACTCATTGGTTATGAGTTCTCACTTATCAATTATCACTTATGAGTAATGCATCCATTCATTTTATGAATATGATGTTGGCATGTTGCCTATAATAAATTGTTCATTTGATGACCACACTAGTTATGACTTATGAGTTAGTGTATACCTTGTGGCTTGCATTGATTTAGTTGAATAATGGTCATATTTTTTTTTTATAAAATATATTTTTTTTATGAATTTTAGAATTTTTTGACAATTATTATTAATTTTTAAAGCAAATTATATATTTTTGCGCCTTACACACTAAGGCGCGCGCCTTATTTGCGCCTTGCGCCTCAGGCTCTAGCGGCCCGTTGCGCCTCAGGCACGCCTCGTCGCCTTGACAACACTAAGAGAGAGAGAGAGAGAGAGAGAGAGAGAGAGGGAGAGAGAGAGATGCTTAGGTGCGGTCTGCGGTCCGCAGCCGTACGATGCACCACTCCGTGCATCCGATGCACGCGGCCGGTGCATCGGACGGCTGTGGACCGCTGACTGCACCTAAGCATTCCTCTATATATATGTAGAGAGAGAGAGAGGAAACGGAAAATGAGTTGCAACCTATTTTGACGAAATGGGTAGTTACCAATTTGAAGCCCTTAGGAGTTTTAGAATTTGTTGATTTTTTGTGAGCATAAGCACCTTATCTTAGATAAAACACCCACAAACTATCAGCACATTTTAGGACTCCTAGGGGCATCAAATGTTAGAAGTTTTATCAAACGTCCGTTGTAACCGCTAATCTGAAATATAACATTGGATATCCCTAAAATTTTTAGAATATGCTGATTTTTTGTGGGTGTTCTATCTAAGGTAAGGTGTTTATGCTCACAAGAAATCAGCACATTCTAAGACTCATAGGGGTGTCAAATGGGCGGCTGCCCATTTCATCGAAATAGGCCGCCAGCCTATACCCCGTATATATATATATATATATATATATATATATATATATATATATATATAGAGAGAGAGAGAGAGAGAGAGAGAGAGAGAGAGAGAGAGAGAACTTTTTCCACCAACAATGTTTTGCTTTTCCTATGTGGGTCCTATTGTGGTTTGGTGATATAGACAAGGAACCAATCCTTTTTCCACCATGGTTTTGCTTTTCCTATTTGGTCCCTATTATGGTTTGGTGACCAATTCAGGCTATCCAATGATTATCTAATCATGTAGATAGGTCATGATTTGAACATCGATACTTTTGGATGAAGGGAGTACATGTACATCCAAACTAGAGTGACATGAATGATGGTTAAGGTTTGATTAATCCAAACTAGAATGTGGGCTTTAATGGTGTAAGGTTTTTTTAATCCCACATAAAAAGTTTAGCTGCTAGTCCAACTCACAGTAGTTTTGAATGCTTGCTAAGTTGTCTTTCTTGGTCTCTGAATTTGTTAGTCTTGGTTTTGGAGAGAAGGCCTTAGTCCATTGGCCATGACAGGTGAACCAGATGGGAGGATTGAACAATTGGTGTACGTTGTTTGATTTTAGGTTTAGATTGTTAGTTAGGTTGAATCCATATTTAGTTAGCTTAAGTCCTTATTTACTGGCTGTAATTGTGTTCTATACTTCTATGTTCATAGTTAATTAGGTTCTGTTCTTTTTAGGGTTTATTTAGTTATCTTTCTGGTAGCTTTTAGCGGCACAAATGAAATTTTAGCCTTTTAGGTGAGTCCATATGTAGGCTTAAGGATTAGAAGTTCTTAAGTTATGATGGAGGGCTTAAATTTTTTATTGAGTTGTCCTTTGAAGAGAGTACTACATCATCGCTTAAGAGTCAAGTAGGGACGGACGATGTCATTGTGGCTTCCTACTTGAGTGAAAAGAGCAAAGGAGGCTGTCCATAGAGATCCCTTTTTTTCTCTCTTAGGATCTAAGATCCTATTTTGTTATCAAAGGATCTCTGGATCCAATCCCAAATAAAAAGCAAAACGTTGGGAAGGTTTCCACTTGAGAACTAAATTGCGGGTCTTATCCCATGTGAAAGTGGAAGGCCACAATTTTCCTTCATTCTATGAGATGTACACTACAAACATTAAGTCCAGTTTTGTTCAGGCACTCCTTCAGCATGAGCATTTTTCCCTTTTCTATCTCAGTTGTCCATCACAGGTGTGCTCGACTCTTTTATATTTCCTTAGTTTTATTTTTTAGCTTGATGGTTATGGCTATGCTATCAAAGCTACATTAAAGTTATAAAAGGAGAAAGGAATTGGTGTAAGCGAAGATTTTTGAAATAGAATTTGGTTTCTCATTGTTTTCTATCTTCTGTTTCTGTTTCTTTTCTTCGGGTAGCTAGGGATTCATACGTTGGGCCTCGACAATTCATCTTAGAAAACCAAAGGAGTACTCTCTCTCTCTCTCTCTCTCTCTCTCTCTCTACACACACACACACACACACACACACACACACACACATTGGGCCCTGTGTCCGAAGTGTTCTCATTAATTCGGGAACATTATTCCTCCTCGAATATTATTCTGCACCAACAATGATGTAAAGAACAAAGGTTGTTTGAACGAAAGTGCTTAAAGCCTTGGTCTGTTGGCTAAGATGTGTGAATTGAATGAGGGTTGAACATTACTGAAGTCCCAATCTGTATACTTAGAACATTGGATGAGTGCTTCTCTTGCAATGATGGGCATTCCACTATAAGAATATGGGTCTTAAGAAAGTATCTAAGTTACTCTACCGGAAGATGAGAGACTATTATTTTGGTAAGTTGGTCTACAAACTCTTGTTTTCCTTTATTCTTTTATTGAAGACTGAAACTGGACTGGTTGAATAGGAAGTCGGATACTTTGCCTAGGCATTTTTTACAACAAAGAACTACTCCTAGACACCCCCTCTTTCTATCAATTAAATGTACTGTTTGTGATGAGTTAATACATTGTGCCCCACATATTTATCACTTGATTGGTTTATGAGAACCAGTATTCTAAGTTGAACACCAGGATAGACACCTTTTCCATCAAATTATCAACTTCTCCTGCACAAGCTAAATCAAAGGATTCCATATCACTTATACGCTTATAGATCAACCTGAATTTTTATATGAATTTTCTCACATTTTGACTAAAAATCTTGTATTTATCTAAAGCTGGACTTATTTAAGAGCTTTACTCACTTGAAATTGTGTGATCATATTCGGAGCCATATCTGGTGGGTGGCTATTTGCCTTCTTTTAAAATACCATATAATCAACATGTCCTCTTGTATACGCAACAGGTTCCTGGAATCACCAACTTGGGTTTGATGCCTAGAAAAATAACCAAGGTTGCTATTCTTGGAGGAGGGCTAATGGGTTCTGGAATTGCGACCGCACTAATACTAAGCAATTACCCAGTGATACTTAAAGAAGTAAATGATAATTTTTTAAAAGCAGGAATGAACAGAGTCAAAGGTAACGTTAATTTTACCCAATGCAGTACCTGATGCGCTTAACTCTCCTTTCTTTCTTCTTCTTTATATTTGCCTATTTTCCTTTTTCAGCCAATTTGCTGAGCCGTGTTAAGAAAGGTAAAATGACACAAGAAAAATGTGAAAGGACCCTCTCTCTCCTCACTGGTGTTCTTGATTATGAACGTTTCAAAGATGTGGACATGGTTATTGAGGCAAGCCCAAGTTTCATGTTCTTTATCTCTTTCATATTTCCTTTTACAATCTAATTGACTGTTTTTTATCCCTTTTTTTTTAATGACGTCAAATTGTGTTATTACAGGCAGTTATTGAGAATGTCTCCCTAAAGCAGCAAATATTTGCTGATCTAGAGCGATACTGTCATCCTCATTGCATACTTGCGAGTAACACTTCGACAATAGATTTGAATTTAATTGGAGAGAAGACCAAGTCTCAAGATCGTATTGTGGGTGCACATTTCTTTAGGTATTGCATTGTTACTATTCTTTGCAGATTTTTCCCTGCAGATCTCCTGCTAATTAGTGTTTTTCTTCTTCAGCCCTGCCCATATCATGCCACTACTGGAAATAGTTCGCACTCAGAGAACATCTCCTCAAGTTGTCGTCGACTTACTGGATGTTGGGAAGAAGATACGCAAAACCCCCATCGTAGTTGGGAATTGCACTGGTTTCGCCGTCAATCGGATGTTCTTTCCTTATACTCAGTCGGCATTCTTATTTGTTGATAATGGTTTAGATGTCTATAAGATCGATCGTGCAATTACCAAATTTGGAATGCCAATGGGCCCTTTCAGGTACTTAGATATTACGACCTGACAAAGCTCTTTTTTTTTATTCAACTCTTGTCGGAATTAAAATAAAGGTGCCCAAATTATTTGCCCTGTTCTATAGAATGCATCCTGCTTTTTTGACTTAAAAAAAAAAGGTGGCCATCCATCTTTTCTTATCCCACAGATTGGCCGATCTTGTTGGTTTTGGGGTTGCAGTAGCTACCGGTATGCAATATCTTCAGAGTTTCCCTGAAAGATGCTACAAATCAATGCTAATACCAATCATGATTGAGGATAAGAGGGCAGGTACATATGATTAGAAAAATGGCTTGTTCGTGCAGTTATACTTAGTTTTAAGGTTTTTTTAACCTTGCCCCCCAGCTAATTTGAGTAATTAAAACATACCCCCTCTGGCCTTATCATTCAAGCCCCCACCCATTGCTCCCCCCCCCCCCCCCCCCCCCCCCCACCACCACCACCACCACACACACACACACAGCCACCACCACCACCACAAATCACTTTTCATGATTCACGATGGAAAGGGTTAGGACTCGAAAATTAATGTGAGGGGGTATTTTTTAATTACCCAATTAACCGGGGGGACAGGATCAAAAACCCCTAGTTTTAATCCTCCGAGGATTTTTTTTATATCAGTTTTCAACAATGATGTGTTCATCAATATGTTCAATACTTCATCCACCTTTTATGATCCTTTGGACAGGTGAAGCTACTCGCAAGGGTTTCTACGTGTATGATGATAAAAGGAAGGCTAGCCCTGACCCTGAAATAAAGAAATACATTGAGAAATCAAGGAACATGGCTGGTGTCAGCCCCGATCCCGAGGTCCACCCTGCTCCTCATGATTGGATTAGGCTCTACTTATAGTTTAGGGAATGGGATTTAAAATTGACTGGGGTGGTTTTATTATTGCTTCTGTTTGTGATGACCCATCCCTTTTAAATCCCATCCTGAACCTTACCTAGGAAATGAGAATGAATGGTTATGATATGTCCAGTCATTGTCCACCATAGCTATCGAGTCACGATTCAATTAATCACTGGGCCATTTCTTAAAATCATAGTTGGCATTTTGAAATCTCTCCAGTACTCCCTGAATTTTGCATTTCTGGCTGCAGCTGATGAAGTTAACAGATCAGGACATAGTGGAGATGGTATTCTTCCCTGTTGTGAACGAGGCCTGCCGTGTCCTTGACGAGGGGATTGCTGTTAAGGCATCGGACCTCGACATCGCTTCTATCATGGGCATGGGTTTTCCCCCTTACAGGTCTGTTTCCTTTGGTACTAACGTGTTGATTACTAGTTCCTAATTATTATCCTTCAGTACTAATGATTTGATTAGGAGTTCTAATTGTTATCCTTTCCAAGTATTCAGCCCTAGAGTTTCTGAACTAGTCTTTGATGCCAGGGGTGGCATAATGTTTTGGGCCGACTCACTCGGGGCAAATTATATTTACACGAGATTGGAGGCGTGGTCGAAGAAATACGGTGGTTCCTTCAAGCCTTGTGCCTATCTGGCGGAAAGAGCTGCCAAGGGAGTCCCTCTGGTGAGAGTTACATTGGTTTTGGTTTGTTCTTCCATGTTGTAGTTCCCTAATCTTCAGGCTCTCACTCGACTATAATATTGAACTGATGCAGAGTGCTCCAGCAAATCAGGCCAAGGCTCGATTATAGATCGATGTCATGGTGATCTCTCTTTCTTCTACGTCATGGTGATCTCTCTTCTTCTACGGACGTGAATAACACGAGCGATGGATTGTTTGGGGCTTTAATGTTTCGAGGCCATCGTGTGGACATACCATCAAAGTTTTTTTTTTTTTAAATAAATTTTGTTCTAGTGGAGAAAATATGGTAACCCACTCAAGCTGCATTGGTGTTATAAAGCTGCAAATTACAAGTTGCATCTGCCTGTTTCTGTTTTTGGGGGGTAAATTTCAAAAACCTCCCCAGAACTATTACATCTCATTTCATATTGGCCCTCAATTTTCTTTTTGAACAATTTGAACCCTGAACTATACTCTTTGTGCATTTAGCCCCCTCCTTCAACTTTTATTCGAAAAATACCCTTATCAATTCCAATAAAGAGTGGTATTTTCGGAATAAAGGTTACCATAGGGGCTAATCGCACACAGGGCATAGTTCAGGGTTCAAATTGTTAAATAAAAAAAGAGTACCAATATAAAATGAGGTGCATAGTTCTGGCGTGGTTTTTGTAATTTGCCCCCCCCCACCTTTTTTTTTTTTAACATTTTGCCTGCTAAGGAGAGAACTCTACTGTTTAAGGGCAACCACCCCCCGAAGTGGTTTCGAATTGGTGTACGAAACATCGTGGAAGGACCTGGATTGCTAGGTAGCACATTTTCTTGATCCATCTTAGGATTCGTTTCAAGGGCAACCACCGGATGGTGCAACCTAAGCGTCTGATGGGCACCATTTCTCGCTCCTGCAAGAGATTTCAAAGAGCATATATGTGTGTGAAAGATCTTTCCCAGGTCTCCAACTTATGTGCTTGATAAGGCGGAGTTAGAAAAAGTTCAGCCTGGGTAATCTTCCCATGGGTTCGAATTGGGGCTTCTCCCCTCCGATTCCCTTGTAGATAGGGTTTCCTGTTCCCTTTTTTTCTTTTTGGAATTTTGGGGATGTCTCCTTCGGCTCCAACGACGGTGGGCTGGTGGTCTTCATCTCCGATGTGGTGTGGTAGCTCATGTGTTCGTTGCAGTGGCCTCGTATCCTTGACCTCTACCCTGCTTGTTTCAATGGTGATCGGTCTCGACGACGGTGGCGGCTCTGGCTCCGTGCGGCGTGGAGGTTTCTGTAGGGGCTTGTCGGGGTCTCTGGCGGCTCGCGGTCGCGTGATCTTCGTTTCCTTCTGATGGTGTCTACGGTAGTTGTGGGGGTAGGGTTTCTTTTTGCCCCTTGATTTCTCTCCGCCTTCATGCGGTTGTCCCGCCTATGCGCAGTGGTTGGGTTTTTTTCCGGCAAATTAGGTATAGGTCCTTAACTATTTTGCAATATTAGTTGCAAGACACCATAATTTGCTATTTTAGCTAAGGTCCCTACAAGTATACATTCGTCTCCATGAAGAGTATACATTCGTGTTAAGAAACAGTATATATTCGTTTCAGAAACAGTATATATTCGTCTTTAGAAGGAGTATATATTCATCGGGAGGGACTTGAGCTATATTTTGAAATTAATGTGTCATGCTACTATAAAAGTCATCTCTCAAAAGGACTTATGTCAAACTTCCCTCTTAAATTTATGTCTTTTCAGTGTTCATCCCTCTTAAATTTTTATACCTTCATACGTGTTTTATGTCTTTTCAGTGGACAAGTGGTAACATAAACCCTGTTACGCCATTTATTTGTGAACTCAAGTTATATATATACAACTTCCTAAGTCAACTTTTCTCAACTTAACTTCCCACCTTATATCTTTTCCTAGGATTATGTCCCTATGCCCTGATTCCAAACTATCTGGATTTCTCTCTGTAGTGAGAAACCTTGAATGTGAAATGATTATCATTTTTTTTTTAAAAGTAAACAAGTCTTTATATGTTTAGTTTATTCTTCCTTGCTCGGACCGACCCAATGCCTAAGGTGCAAGCTCAAACCACAAGGTGCCCGATAGATAGTACTGCCTCTAAAGGGACTAACCCATGGCCTGACGAAACTGGAGCACCCAAGACACCCAGCGTACGATCATGTCCTCATAAGGAAGAAATGAAATCCATTCTATGAGAGAGAGAGAGAGAGAGAGAGAGAGAGAGAGAGAGAGAGAGTGTCATATTACAGTCTTTTTATTTCTGGCTATGTAATTGTTGGGATTAATATAAAAATTCATTTAGTCTCTTTTAGTGTTTTGTCACGCCCCAGAAATCCGGAACCGACTCCTGGGGTGTGAAATAAGAAAAACCAAGGGATTTAGGGTTTGATCGACTAACTACATCAATTAGGGTTTCATGTACCTTTTTATCTATCTCGGTATATATTTTAAGGTAGTTATTCACTGTATTGAGTTTTTGGCACTTTATTAAAATAATCGAATATGATAATCTATATTGTGGAAAGATTGGGGGCCGAGTTGGCCGAGTCGAGAATTTTTAGGCGTCATTAATCCAAGGTTATCGATGGGCCATTAGACCCTGGTTGTACATGACTGAGAGAGAGAGAGAGAGAGAGAGAGAGAGAGAGAGAGAGAGAGAGAGATTGCCACTCAACTGTTGAGGGAATCACTATTGGAAGGAGGGAGATAGCTTCCTAATCCTTCTAAGAGTACTGCTCTCACAAGAGCACGATGCACCAGTCCGGAGTATGAGCCATTCCTCACAGCCACTTTGAATTAGCC
This sequence comes from Chamaelirium japonicum, assembly GCA_947650365.1. Taxonomy (NCBI): domain Eukaryota; kingdom Viridiplantae; phylum Streptophyta; class Magnoliopsida; order Liliales; family Melanthiaceae; genus Chamaelirium; species Chamaelirium japonicum. The sequence continues at coordinate 83,743,228 of OX393554.1, forward strand.
TTGGAAGCTCTTTACACTTATTATTATTATGATCATGATTAACATAAACAATTAGTATCTCGAGCCAGAATAACACATCCACACAAGTAAACTTTCTATATTTGATTAAATATCCTTATAAATCATTCTTGAGATAAGTGTTTTAATGATTCCACATGTCAAGCAATCTAAACATGATCAGCTCCTCAAAATCTGTCGTTCCTGTTCCTGCTCTGGTGCACTCCATATATATATATATATATATATATATATATATATATATATATATATATATATATATGTCCATCTGGACCACAAACTTAACTCTTTGTACCTGTATTTGTGCACAACGATAAAATTAAAGACTAAGTAATTTAGTGAGAGTCACTCTAACAATCTATTAAAAGTCTGATAACATATAACATGGTGCTTAATTAACATTCATATCCGACATGTCATAAATCAATATCGTACCACAAATAGTATCTCATCTCAAGTAATATTGTACCTCAATAGTATCGTACCACAGTAATATCATACCTCGAATAGCTAGTGCACACAACAACACAAATAATAATTCAAATATGATATATGGCATAAACCATTATTGTAACCCAATATCGTACTCGTATTACTAGTGTATGCTACTGTAACTGACAACTTCAATTCCTTGACTCTGCCCCAAACCAAAGGCCATGGTGTCATTGGTAAGATTCCCCCCCCCCCCCCCCCCAGTCTGGTGTCATTACCAGTCATGTACTCTGCACCAGCCATACTAGCCTTGCAATATTACGAGTTGACTTTCAATGACCAAACACGGTGTCAAAGTGTCTGTGGCGGTCAACATTGAGACTAAGGAATGACCCTAAGTCCATTCACTTAGAAAGACTAAGGATTCAGCATAAGAGCCACCCTAACAGTTTACTAGTAGTTTGTTAACACACTAGAAGATGCTTAAATAACATTCATTGCTAACAAATGGCATAAACTGCTATCGTACCTCACATAGCTAGTGTAGGCTACCGTAACTGACAAATACCAATCTTAGACTCTACCCCAGCCACGTAGGCTCAGGAGTCGACAACTTTCCACCCACCAAACCCGTAGTCGCAACGGCCTTGCGATATTACGAGTTAGACTTTCGTCGGTTATCGATGGTGGTGCCAACTTACCGACGCTTGGGTCAATACCTTGTTCACACTTCTAAGTGTTCGAGAGGGTCCAACGTAGATACATCAAAGCTCTCAGGATTCCTTGCAGGACGATCAGAGGCCCAAACATGGACCAGCCATATGATGCCATATAGACCAATCATAGGTAGCCACGTTAGCCCTGACGGTTATGGAAGGCCAACAGCTATAAATCCACCTCAAGACAACATCAAAGGACTTTTTGTCAGTGGAAGCAACTTGTAACCTTGCGTGGAGTAGCAGAACTCTGCATTCAGGTTGATCAGATTTGAGGCCACGTCTCATTCCCATAGCTTATATATCTACTTCTCCGGCCCCCATTTCTTTGTACAAGCCTCTCTTGACTTATCAAGTCGTAGCTCAAACTTCTAAACGATAGTGGATTCAAGGTTGCGACTTACCGCACTGAGACGTAGGCTTCGGCCGAATGTTGTTACCAACTCTCTGTGTCACTCTCTACTCTTTACTTCACTTCAATTTTATAATTCTATAATCAATTGATTGTTGGAATGATCGAACGATGGAAAAAATCCCCACACAAGTACTGACTTGAGCGTCGGAGGGACCTTAGCTCTAGAGCCGGATCAACCATAACGTAATTAAGGCGGTCACTTAAGGCCCCATGTGAAAAGGCCTGCAAGGCCCAAATCCACTTAAATAGCCTATGTCCCAATACTAAAAGTAGGCCCCAATCAATTGAAATAGCCTAAGACCCCATACACAATAAAAATTGTTTACTATATAAAAATTTTAATTAATATTATTTATAATAATATATTAAATATCAAAAAAAAAATATTTAGAATTTTGTCTTAGGCCTCAACTTGTGCCGAGTCGACCTTGCTTGGATCGAAATGAACCTAAGTCTTCTTGCAGGTATCTTCAGAGGACTCAAAGAGAGGAGCTCACATTTACTCAAGGGGTATGCCCACAGTCGCACATGGCAATAATGCACATTATCCTTGATTGTGGCTAAACTTTTCAATCACCAACACCAATTAATATCCTCTGTAGTATGTGGACTAAGGAGCTACTGGTAGGGCTGGCAATGGGCCGAGCTTGGGCCTAGCAAATATATATTTTTTAATAGGCTTGATCATAATGCCTGACCCGATCGAAATAGTATAAATGAGGTCCAAATTGCCACGTACCCCTGCTAGCTATGAGGACTTTAGGCATGGGCATGCAATCCACTAGGAGTGCAACTTGGGTCGGGTAAAACCGAAAATCGACTCGGGTCCGATTGGTTCGGGTATTTTGACTAAATAGGTTGGTTCAGTTCTAAGTTTTGTGGAACCGATGAAATACGGGTCGGTTCCGGGTTGAGGCTTGGATAGACCCGATCCAACCCGAGAACTGAACTCATATATATTAGTCCACATATATACGTCACGGATTTGGACTTTTGGGCTCCATCACACTAGCACCTGAGTAAATGTTATTTGTTTGCTAACGTTGAACCAACTACCAAGAGAATTCAACGGGTGGCTAAAGCCTAAAGTCCAATATAGATCTTTAATTTGATAGTAAATAACTGATATCCATTATTTTTTAGACCAACTCCCAACCAGAAAACTGACCCGAACCAATCCGACCTTAGTGTGGGTTGGGTTGATTCGGGTTTCGATATGGTAGAACCAAACTAGTTCGGTTCGGTTCGGTTCTGGGTTGGCTCAAACCCAAACCAACCCGACCCGAGTTGCACCCCTACAATCCACCGCATCCTTTAGATCTAGCTCCTACTGGTTTAACGATGCATGGCATGGACCTTAGATATGTACTCAAATTCTAACTCGAATGCAACATAACTACATACGATAAAGGCGAATACAAAGATATAGAAATCGAAATAGGGATAAGAAGGAAGAAGAAAAAAAACCCTCGCATTAGTTGGTTATTGGTGGGGAATAGCAAGCTAGGAGAGAATTTTTAGACAAGATATATTTCTTAGCGTTCTTTCTTGATCACTTTCCTTCAATAGGCGAACATAGCTTAAGAAAAGAATATAGATGTAGTAGAAAGATAACTTGATTTGACATAACCAGCTACATTTACGCACGTTTTGAATCAAAATATATTCAGTAAATAAAATCATAAAGAGACCTTGACAGGAGATCGATTTTAGCTAAATGATAGCTATATTTCAAGGACAAAAATACCACTCGTTGTACTTCAAATTTTCATTTCAATGCCACTTCCTTTCTAAACTAAACCGAATCATATATCCTGAGATCTATAGGCAAAGGAATGAACCTTAGACCTAATCCTAATCCTAATCCTAAACATAATCCAAAACGAACCCCTTTGCCTCTCGTCTCCGCTCAGCGGCGAGCAGCTGCAACTCCCGATGCTACTCGTGCTCGTTGTGCCGCCGCCGCGTCCGCTGCTTGCGCCCGCTACACACCACCATTGCTCGAGAGAAAACAGGAGATCAAAAGTGAAGGTATTTTGGGATTTTAGCAGTCCTTTTGACTAATATTTTGACAAGGGAGCTTAGGTGAAAGGCATCCATCTGTTGCCGCACCAATCTTTTTATCCGTCTTTTTCACCCCACCAATCTGTTGTCACGCACTTGTCAGGGACCTTAGACACATTAGCTCATACTAAGGGTTTGGGATTTGATTATAGAGAAGAAGTCTATCGAATCCAGCATCGATTTCCTAGTTTGGGTTTGCCCATTCTCCTCTGATCACATTAGCCTTCGCTTGTTGTGTAGCTGAACCGAACCCATGTCTGACAAAGCAGCGCGGAGGTAATCTGATTTGTCCCTTGTCATGTACCTGACCCAGCTTGCGTGCACATCATTCGTAGGGTGGCGGTCCCCCGCGTTCAGCCGTCACTGAGGGCCGAGAGAGCGAGAGAGAGAGATGGCCGGGCCGGTAAGCAGCGAGAGGGCTTTGGATTTATGTCACAAGGCCCGGTCAAGAAAGACGAGGGAAAAGATGGGGGCGGCGGAAAATCAAAAAGGAATCGGAGCCGTAAAGAGGGTGAGAGGCTGGAATTGATGAGGCGGCAGCTCTCGACAGTGAGAGATGGATGTCCACCGAAGAAAGGCACAAGAGAGAGCGAGGGCCGTGTCTGATCGCCTGGAGCTACCGAGAGTCCGGCCAATTCAGTGGGATCCGATATTTTGATGTGGCGGGGCTCTCCCTCTCCCTTTCTGTTTCTATTTCCTTCTGGATCATTTAGTCTTTGTCCGTAGGTCCCAGAGTCTTGTCTGAACAAGGTAGGGGGATGCTGAGCCGTGGGAGATTCGGAACTCGGAGCCGTGTGCTGAATCTTCATTTCAAGGACAATCCTCTAAGCAACTTACTCCTCTCCCCAGTTTGGACCGTTGCGGATATGGATTTTCGTCGCGGCAAAGATGAGAATGCTGAGGTGTGATGTTTTTGGAAAGGATTGAAAATTATAAAAATATAAGTAGCAGTGAAAAAATTTCGTAGTTTAATTATTTGACCCGGTTCTTGAGCTAATTCGAATTTGAACCATGTAAATGATATCAAAACATGTTGGTAATATTTATAGGGATTTTAATTTTTTTTTGAGAAATCTGTAGGGAAAATATATGGACATCATATCATTTTTGCGAAACCAAATCCAGGGCTACGGCTGGAAGTCAACTTCCTTGAGGAACCCAGTTTCAACTGTGACTTCCCCCCTCCCAACCAAGTCCTGAGCCTTGGAGGCCGCCTCCTCCCAATCCGTCCTAAACGTCACCATCACCACGGACACGGCACACACAACCTGGGCCGCCAGAAGACCAAAGCAGAGCCCGAGGAAGCCCAGGTCCAGCCCGAAGGCAAGCACTAGGGCCACCGGGGCACCAACGACGTAGAATGAGTAGAGGTTGATAGCCGCCGCGACCGCTGGCCGCGCGCTGCCCCGGAGCACGCCGCACCCGGTGGTCTGCGGGCAGTTGGCGAGCTCGCACAGCCCGATCACCGGCAGGACCGTCCTCGTCAGCTCCAGGACGTCGCCGTCGCCGGTGAACACCCTCCCCCACGCTTCCCGGCCCAGGGTGGTCCCCAGCAGGCCCGCGCACGAGCCTGTCACCGCCAGGCCCATGGCCACCATGGCCGCCGCACGGGCCCGGGCCGGCCGGCCTGCGCCGAGCTCGTTCCCGACGCGGGCCGACACCGACGCGCTCAGCGTCGTCGGCAGCGTGTACATGAGCGACGTCGTCTGGATCACGATGGCCGACGCCGCCAGCGTCACGTGGGGATCCCGGAGGTAGCCGGAGAACAGCGTCATCAGCTCGTACCACCACCACTCAAGGCAGACCCCGAGGCAACTCGGGACGGCGAGCCGGAGCAGGGAGCCCCACTCCGCCCCCTGCTTTTCAGTAGAAAATGGCGGCAGGGGCAGGGGCAGGGGCATATAGAGGGGTTCCTCATCGGGTGCGCGAGCGTACACCGTGTAGGCGAGTAGGAATAGGAGGGTGTTGAAGTTGGTGGTGAACGTGGCGATCGCGACGCCCGGGACGCCGAGTGCGGAGCTGAGAAGGGCGGTGAGGGGGAGGTGGAGGAGGACAGCGAGCGACACGCACCACATCATTGGCTCCGGCGTGCCTCTGCTTCGGAGGTAGACTCTGATGGGGTGGAGGAGGCTGTTGGCGGCGAGGTCGGGGAGGGAGTATAGGCAGTAGCGGCTGGCGATGCCGGCGATGTCCGGGTCCTGCCGGAGCTGGAGCATTATGGGCTGGAGGTTGATCCACAGAAGGGCAATGGGGATGGAGGCGAGGAGGAGCATGAGGACGGTCCGCCGGAGGGTTCGGGAGACGAGCGGGAGGTTGCGGCAGCCGAAGGCCTGGCTGCACAATGGCTCCATGCCCATGGCGAGGCCGGCGAGGACGGAGTAGCCGGTGATGTTGGTGAAGCCGACAGCCAGGGCACCTCCGGCGAGCTCCGCTCGGCCCAGCCGCCCCATGCACACCACTGAGACCATGCCCTTTAGGTAGCCCACCAGATTGATTGCCGTTATTGGGAGGCCAATGCCCTTCATTCTTCTCAGCTCCTCCAGAATCTAACCAGTACAGTAGAGATGACAACTTTTAAGAGAGAGAGAGAGAGAGAGAGAGAGAGAGATTGAAGGTGTTGTTAGAGAGAGAGAGAGAGGGAGATGGAAGGTGTTGTCAGTACCTCTGCCATTGTCAGGTACTTTAGAATCTGATCTCCTGCAACCATCTCTTTTTCTGACTTGCCCTTTTCTGAAGGTGGGTGAGACTTCCAATGTAGAGAGAGAGAGAGAGAGATTGTGTGCGAAAAGGAGAGGGTTGGGAGGGGATTTATATAGGTTCGAACTTGGGGAGGGGTAATTCATAGCTGGAGAAGAAGCTCACTTTGAGACTGGAGGGGATTAACAGCATCATCTGTCCTGTTAAGTAAATTTGGGGATGTGGTGTGGTACTCCAAAGCTAGTTGTCACTCACTCTGATCACTGAGTCTCTCAGTTTGTTTCCATGTAAGCGGTCGCGGAATTCTATCAAAGTGCCGGAACTCGAGCACTTTGGATTATGTTTTCGGCATAAGTGGCCACAAACTAAAAAAACACAACTTTCCATTTATCCTGAGAGCTATGTCTGTTTATTAGCAGCTCGACTTTGAATCAATTTAGTCCGAAGTTACACTTTTCTATTCGAAAGTGTATTTTTTTTATGCCATATCATCCCGCGACTTCCGATCAATAACCTTGAGTTTTTTTTTTTATTATAGTCAAATACTTCCACTAAAAAACAATAAAAATGGCGGAAATCCTACTTCCCTAAGTAACACATTGGTAAAATAAATAATGAAAGCGGCAGAACCGAGTTGTACGTCTAGCCTTACCACTTTCATCAAAACAAACAGTGAAACAGAAGCTTATGGCCGAAAGTCCCAATCAACACTTCCTACACTTTATCACTTTCTACACTTCTCCCACTTCAAACTTGCACACAGCTGAAACTTAATTGGAACACCCACATGTGGGTGCACACTCTCAAGGGATGTAACACTTGGTGAATTACAAAAGCCTTAGGATCTGAACCATGTACCCACATATATAGAAACCCTCAAGTGATAATCATTGGTGTGACCCAGTCCCTGCAGACCATAAACATATACACGGAAGTACTTCAACCTCCTTCACGAAGCACATCAACATATGATGTTAGCGTGCCTGCAGCTGCTCAGCCCTCCTAGTGTAGTGAAGCACAACAACATGTCGATTTTCGCGCCTGGGTGTGATGCATACACCGCCAAACAATGCATCACAACCAAACAATTATATCGGGCGGACCCACAGTGCTCGGATCACTATATTATATTAGATATATAAATGTTATATATATATATATATATATATAATATATATATATATATATATATAACTAATATATATATATATATATATATATATATAGAGAGAGAGAGAGGAGAGAGAGAGAGAGAGAGAATACGGGGGGATGAGCTACAGCCCATTTGCTCATTGGAGCTGGTCATCAGCAGATGTCCGATTGCCAATGATCAAACCGTCCAAAAAAAAACTGTGTTAACAACTACTGTTAACCACCTCTGCTTCTCTCTCTCTCTCTCTCTCTATCTCTCTCTCTCCTCTCTCTCTCTCTCTCTTCACAGGCCCGACCCCCCTCCGGCGACCCCCGTCGCCCCTCGGCAGCACCCCGAACCCCCTCCGGTAACCCCTCGACCGCCTCCGGCCACCCCGTCCCCCTCCGGCAGCCCTCTGACGCCCTCCGACAGCCCCTCGTACCCTCTACGGCAGCCCCCCCGTCCCCCCTGGCAGCACCCTTCGGCAGACCCCCGACCTCCCGACGTTGATCATGGCACTGGCAGATCCGCTGGGGTGGAGTTCGATTCACCAGCACCGGAGGGAGCAATAGGGGGTGGACGTCGGGGAGGGGAGGGGGCTGACTGGTTGGGGGGCTGCCGGAGGGAACACGCGATCTAGTGT